>QNGE01005988.1:3338-19567 GCA_008508345.1 Paragonimus westermani | reverse complement strand
ATACTGCAACGCTTCTTGTATTACACTTCACAAATCTTTCTTCCTAGTTTAGATCTCGTCATTGCAGCCTCTCTCTGTTCAGTTTCCGAGAGATAAGAGTTTCCTTTCCTTATTAGCCAATCAAGTGGCTAACCAGCATTGGCCGTCTGGACAGAAAGGCCCCACTGGCGCACCTCCCGGTCTTATTCCTTCGGGTTTACACTGGATATGTGGTGTGTTGGTTGAACTGCAATTGGTGCAGCTCAAGCCAGTTGCCGTGATGGATAAGCGCAGGCGTCCTTTGGCTTCGGTCACTGTGACAGGCTAATCCGAATCGGATGCCGCCAACCTTGTTTGCGTTCACTGAATGTCAATGTCTGAAGCCTCCTCATTTTGTACACCCAACGGAGTTCGCTTCTTATCGCATCTCAGCAAATGCCAAATGCTAAATACTTCCAACTTCTGTCAGCCCTGCTTTTTCAGCAATGATTTGTCTACAATGTATCGCGAAGACTTCATGATTGTAACTTCCTAGTGGTTGCAGGTTCATCAGACGGTCAATGTCCTATTCCTTTTAAGGGACTACCAGATTCATTGTGGATACTTTGTCACCGAAGCATCTTGTAAGCATGCAGACATGATGGTGACAAAAGGGGTTCCTTGACAAATCCAAGTTTTATGGGTCAACATCCGCAGACTGCACGTAGCGCTGGAGACTCCATTCAATCCGAAATCATTCACTATTTGACTCTGGTCATCAGCGGTTTAACGTTCGTGCTCTTGCAGCAATGAAGCCGGTTGCCATCAAAAATACGATCCACAGTCCCATAGCTCCCAAAAAAGTTTTATTTCGCAACACAGACTTTTGTAGCGGCCGTCCAGGCCCGCGATCGGCGCAACTACCGCGATTGGCATAACCTCTCGCCCATATATGAGAACTCAATCTCAAAGGTGTTTACACGGCTAATTATAATGGAAGCGACCAGACCCAGAAATAACAAATAAGCATCCGGGACCTAGCTGGGATATCCTGTCGCGGCCGATGCATCAAATCACAAGATTGCGGCGGCGGTCACTTGCGTACACCCCGTTGGATCCCAGAGGGATATTGCACATGCAATCCAAACACTGACGAGCGAATTTATGTCCAAGCCCTTATCAATAGCAGAACATGAACAACGTGGCTTCCGCCAGTCGCCCGTCCGGTGCACTGAAATGCGACATGGACAGATGACGACCTGGCATAGAGAAATGTTGTCGTTAATGAAGGGGTTGGTCATTGGAGATCGGGTTCATTTCCCGGGCCGGAGACTTCATGACTCCCAAAGTTGGTGGTTGCACACGTTAAGTGAGATGGTTATCAATCCGGCTCAGTGGAGTAAATGTCGTTGTCCGGCAGATTTGTCCGTGAGGTGAGTGCATTGGTTAACGCGTGGCAGTGAGAGCCTTAAGGGAGCTGTCTTGCTAATGACGCCACACATTCACGTAGGGTTCGGTTGTTTAGTGACGAGGTGTAGGCACCTTGATGTTGACTGCTTGAACATACACTTAGTTACTTCACCTGTTAATGGTTAGGTCCCTCTCCTTTTCCTCCTGTATTTTATTCTCTCTCCCTATACATTTTGCTTATTATCTTTTCTCCGTGATTATGTGGCAGTCAGGCTTCAGTTTGAACCGGTGATTTACTGCTGCTTTTGATGATGATGCAGTGAGATGAGCTAAAACGGGTGTTCTGATAGCTCTGTTTGAAGAGTATTCGTCAACAAACCTAGAATACTGTGTGCATGCCTAAAGCCTATGCCTTCTTAGATACGTGAAAGCGGTAGGTCATGCCACGAAAACACATTTTACAGTGTTCGACAGAGCTCACATAGACAGTTTTGCGCTCTTTCGTTTGTCGCGTGATTTTGCGTTCCACCTTGGGTTTCACTGATATATCTCGCGCAAGAAAACATTCCATCCCCCGGACCATAGAATCTCGCAATGGTTGAGCATCTTGTCGCTAGATAGGAACCTCCTCAGACCACCTCGTGAAGTAGTTCGCCAGAACCGCCGATAACCAGGAGGGTGAATCGCCACATTTTGGTTCTGGTTTGCCTAAATAACTCCCGAGTGCATAGCGAAATGCCGCGACAAACACTCGCCTAAGCCGTCTTATTCTAACATTTTCCGGACACCAGTTATATCTCGTGATGGCGAGACACTCCAACGATGCATTTGGACGTTTTTCTCAGAGTGGCCTTGGACTAGTTGAAACAACCTGGTAAAAGGTAAATTAATGTAACATCCCATTTTCTGACTAAATCTGTGAAGCAAACAAACGGTTTATTTTCCTGTTACGTGCGCCGAAGTTTCATAAACCACAATAATTTCCTTTTTGATTACGTTATTTTTGGTAGCAGGTTTCTTGTTTGTGCTTCTGTTTACTTATTCGTTTTGTATCGCAGTGTTTTGTATCTGCAGTGATCGCGGATACCCGGGCTTGTTTCTCACATATGTGTTGAGAAATATACAATTGCATTATTGTTAATATACCGTTTGCATAAATCCGTATGGGTTTGTGGATGCACACAACATTTTTTCCCGGATTATCTGTGTGCAAACATGCACAAAACAATTACCGCAGCATTATGGAATGAATGTGAGTTGAGTTCCGATTAAAGTAATAAAACATAAGACGATGACAAGCATTATTTTGGATGGAATTTTGTGTGCGTGGATCAAAAAGTAAGAAGCAGAAAATGCACGGGATTATTTTTTGCTTTCAGAAAACAAAATATTTGGTATCCCCAGGCGAATAACCTCTAGTCTCGCATGAAAAACTGAGTGATGATCATCCGTTGCGTGTCGTAAGCTGCATGCTACCAGGTAGATAACGTGCAATGCATGACGAAAGTACTCTCTCTCGTTCGTGATGGTTTGAATTTGATTTTCACGGAATACGGAAAAATGGGTGAATATCGGTAACAAAACTGACAAATTTGCATTTCGGGGTGATGTTGGATTTCTCATGATCTGAGCCGCGTTCAGGGCGTTTAAGATTCAACACTTGAGTTGACGCGCATACTGTAGGCTTCAAAATATCCGTTGATTCCAAATGGATCACGGATAACAACTGAGATTGGCAACGGTTTCAGAGGTTGGTACACGGGTTTGAGGCAACGGCTCAAGCCTCTCGAATCCGAGTTCTAAGGATATATACAACTGAAATTGAGAGGTTAATAAGCAGAGCACAAGGTCTGGGATTCCACATAGAATGATTTGGACTCACAATGAAAGGTTGGAGTCGTAGGGAACTGCGTGTAATAAAACTCATCAGCCTACCTCCTATGCGTCCCCACGGGCGACAACGGAATCGAAAACTCCTTTCAGAATACGCTCGGCGGCGTTCGCAGGTCCGATTAGTACATCACATCTGCAGAAGACTCCGTGGTAGGGTTTCATCCAACAAACAAATGAAAGAAGTACACAGATAAATGCGTACGCGCCCGTCCGCTTTCAGACAGAATTATATGCAAACAGATTTGCACACACGCTGGAACTGCAGGGTACATTGAGTACAAACTGTGTTAGAACGCTTCATTTCGGACCTTATTTAGCTTGTATTGAAAGGCTTAGACTGTCTAACCTTCGAATGCGAAAGTACGGCTTGTCTTACGCTTTCCTCAATAGGTAGGAGAAAACGAATCACAAACCCCTAGTTGTTCTGGCCTTGTGGATCATCACGTGCTGCCCCTTCAGATAAAGGGTTCTTGGTGATTTGAAGAAGGTGGTATTCCGGAAAGACAATAAGATCTTGAAAACTTCTGTGAGGTCTTTTATTCCGGTCTTCATGTTCGAAGAGGGAATCCAGCAATTTTCGAGCTAATCTACTAGTTAACCTGTGCATGCTATCAAGACCTTGTCCGCATTTCTGCACGCCTTGAATCCGAGGCTGAATACAACGCTCTAATTGAAACGAAAGCAGCGCCTAGCAGACGGTTTCAGGAACAGAGATCCGCCACAAATTATAAAAACCTCGGTAACATAGAGACCGCCCTTACTTCAAAGACTTCGGAGATCTTTCCGGTCTACCGACAGCCTTAAGCAACGGACACTGGACTCCGACACAAACTGTTATGCAGTTGTAATATTCCGCAGTGGGGAAGTCGTGTGGGCGGTAGTAATTCACTTGGCAATGGACGGAATGTCCACGTACCGAAGATGAATAGTACGAAAGTCAGCCACAGAACTAGTGAGTTAGGAGCCGTATTCACAACTACCCGGAAGAGCGCACAAATTCGTAGAAGAGGTTTATTCGGCAACACGTGCAAAGCAGCGACACTACAGCGTGGTGCATTATCTGGTGTACAAGTCAGCAAAAGCGAGCGTCTTACAATTAATCGTTGTTTCTTTCTGTTGGTGCTTCCTGCTTGTCGACCAAGTACGTGACCACCGCGAGACATGCAACGGGAAATAAGCACAAGTTGTTGAGCGCGCAGCTCCATTGATGTCGTTGCTGTTACACAATTGCAATGCACAGAGCAGATACAAGTTCACGGACGACTGGTCGCGGGCTGAATTGTGAAGCCACACTCGTCACAACAACACGACCACGGAACAAGGGGCGAACAACAACACAGCAGACAGCGTGTATCGGCCAACTGTCACTACGAGCACATGCCACATAAAGGGGGTACTGTGAGTGAGAATGTTCGGAGGAAAGTACATATACAAGGGGAATTTGGGTGATGTCTTCCTCAACAGACGGACGGTCTACTCATTTGGGACATTTTTGCATCATTCCTGTGCACCGATCTCGGGAACAGGAGCAAGAGAAGATGTCAGGTCAACACAATAACAGGTGCGGCGTGTTTTGGCCACCAAATATTTAAGTCCATTATATGTGGGTTTGCTATTCAGCGATGTTCCAGCGATTGATACGCGGGTCCGAGGCAACGGCCCAAGCTTTCTGAGTCCAGTAGGTTTGTCCTGCTCATTGTCAGCAGGCGTCTGTTGATCTGAAATAGGGTCATTGGAAATGGGTTGTAACATCGCTCTCGGAGATTACAGTGAATACCAGGAAGAGAGTAAGACTTCTTGCATAATGAAGTTTCAAATAAACGAGAATCAGTCAACCTTAAAACGATCCTTGAAGCGCTGCCGACGATCCCAGAGGGAAAGCCGTTCCAATGGTTAACAACCCTGTAAGAAAAGAACTGCTGCCTCAGGAAGGTCCGGCGACAGATCTTGGAAAGCTTTCTGGTATGTCCTTGCCGGTCGTCGCCGTTCCTAACGATAAAGAACCGTCCAACGAGATCTAATCTGAGGATTTGTTTGAGAATTAAATCACCACGAAGTATTCGAAATTCAAGTGAATACAGATCAAGAACTTCAGGTCGAGACTCATATACGACATTTCTTGGGCCCGTGACTGGTTTTGTGGTCACGCACTGGATACGCTCTATGGAGAGTATGTCTTCCTTCAGGGAGATGCACACGGCCTGATTAGCACACTCGAGTAACGGTCACGTATAAACGCCGTGAAGCATTCGAAAATCTCTCTTATCTATGCAGGGGAAATTGCGTTTGATCATCCTAAGAGCGGCGAATCACTTTTTTGCCGCCATCTCATGATGATACGTGAAGCATAAGTTAGACGAAAGCCAGATGACTAGATCTTCCTTCAGATCAATTTTCATGATACCCACTGAGCTAACCACACTATGAATCACGAAGGCATTACCAGAACCCCCTCCAAGTGGCATGTGTGCGCACGTATTGTCATTATATGATAGAATTCAATCGCCCGTCGAACCTTGGTTGTGTTGAGATCGAAATTTGGGCAACAAGTTACAGAACGGTCATCTTCCGTGCAGCTATACAAGCGATACGTCGATGGTATTCTTCTCATCGCACACAATCAACTGCAAGCACAGAGCTTAATTGATCACATGAATTCCTCGCACCCAAACATACATTTCAGTATGGAAGGCGAGAATCAAAACAGCCTACCATTTCTGAACATATGCATCAGGAGAAATGCAGATGGCTCGATTCAACAAAGCGTCCACCGGAAGAGCACTTGGACAGGTCAGTACCTGCATTTTGAAAGTTTTGTTTCCCGATCCTACAAACAAAGTTCGGTGCGCACTTTGTTTGATCGGGCCAGATGTATCTGCACTGAAGATACTGTTCAAAAAGAGATGGCCCTGTTAGAGACAACCCTACAACTAAACGGTTATCCCAAACCGTTTATTGCGAGATTTGAACAGCCCATTGACATAGGAATTCGACCCGACACAGTGTCCAAAAAGCCGGTATTTTTTAGTCTTCCCTTCAAGAATGATGATGTATGCCAACTTATTCACCGTCGTCTGGTTAGTTCTATCGCGAGAACATACAATGCAGTGGTTCCGGTGATTCTGTTCAGAACATTCCGGATTCCGACGCCCTGTGTCAAGCAACCGGTACCTGAGTCAGCCAAATCCAACCTAATCTATGAATTTCGATGTAAATGCGGAGCATCCTACGTAGGCAGGACTGGGCGCCCGTTGTAAACCAGGGTCACGAATCACATCCCGAAGTGGGTCAGGAAACAGATTACGCGAACACATGACGTCACAACCGCGCATAGAAACAAGGAGCCTGCATCGTCCATTGCGCGTCATATCCAAATGACGCAAAACCAATGTGACCCCACAACGGCATTTCGCGTTATCTACTCAACGTCACACAGGCGAACACTGCGCTGTGCCGAAGCGATTGCAATCCGAAAGTTCAAACCCGTGTTGTGTGTTCAGTAACAACTGTTTGTAGGGTTGTCGCTACCTTGGTAGTGACAGTGATTGTGCACTCTGACAATTGGCTTTCTCTGGTATCTTGTTCGCTTTCTCATACTGGTATATAAATGGTCTGTAGTATGCACTCGTAAGGATGCAGCGAAATTTGTCCGAACATGAATCGTGCAATATCAGCCTACTGTCTTCTTTATTCGCATTTTTGACGTTAGAAGAATGTAGTTAAAAGAATTGTAGTGCTCTGGGTTCAGTTGCATTCCATTTGTTCAATTCTTCGGCGTAAATAAGGGCTTTGCTGGACGTATTTTGCGGATGGTCGTTGATGTGAATGAGGCATAACTGAAGATTTTCGCTGATCTTCGATGAATTCCAGGAGAAATGATAGAGGAAGACAAAAGATCTGACCCGGTTTCAACTCAAAATTTTTTATCATCAATTAAATGGGCAAGTCTGCGAAGAACCTCTCCTTGACCACTATAGGCTTACGGTTTGTATTCGCAGGAGGCCGTGTGAGACTCGATCAGAAGACCTGTCGGAATAAAAGATGACGGCATCTGTGATGAGACCATTGTCTTTGGCCTCCGTCAGACCACCCATGACAATGAGCATGTTTGATATTCCACGCTATGCTGGATAGAAGGGAAGAGATGATTTGGTAGAAAGTGACTGAGGATGGCACGCCCTAATAGGCGCCTCACTATGCTACACGGAATGCTGGTAAGGCTGATCGGCCGACAGGTAGCCGGAAGGTGCCGGTCGCCCGTTTTGAATATGGATGTGATCGTCACCTCTCTCTCCATGCACTAGGAAGAATGCCAGTCTGGAATGCCTGTTTAGACAGCTCATCAATTGTTTTTTCCAGACTGGCAGCTGATTCCTTCGAGTGTTTTGGAATGGATCTTGTCAAGATCCTTTGCTAGTTCCGACTGCAAACCGCACGCAACTTAGTGGTCTCACACGCAGTGAAAAATGAGGTTATCCAATTGGTAATATGGATGGAGTGTCATTATCCACCTCTGCGATCACCAACGTACTGCAGCTCATGGTAGACCCTGCTTTTGCTTAAATCGACCTTACTGTATATTTCTTATCAATTCCAGTTTCCACACGTCAAAGCATCAAGGTTTCTCGCGTTCTAATGTTTTTCGCTTCCCTAACTTACTTATGTGCAGCGGCGACGTTGCTGGCAATTTTCCCGGGAACTTTTGAGTTGGGTGTGTTTCCTGTTGAAATAGATGCACATGAGCACGGTTTATCATGTTCACATGGTAGCGTAAGAATTCTGGATGCTGTAACAGGAGCAAATTTCAATGATTTATCACTCATGGCAGAGGATGTCTCAGAAGAACCGCTGTGTCAAACTGTTAACCAATACCCGGTCGACAGTAAAACTCGTGGGGATTCAGCGTGAGATGCTCACTTGGTTGAAGTTAATTCCTCATTCGTGAACGCAGCACTACGAAATATCAGGATGTTTTTACAGACTGCTAAGAAAACTTGCATAAGCGTAGTGCTACGGAAGTTGCTCGGAGGATAGCTATTCGTTCTAATTGATCTTCGGCCACCACTAACCTCTGCCGGAGTAAAACTGCATCACTTTTTTCAAGAATTCCCGAATTAGTCGCGGACACTGACGGATCCTCCCAGCCTCCGTTCGTTTATTTACACATGGTGGTAAATACGTTCATTTTTGGTTAGAAAAATTTCATCAGCGACTGTTGCCTAACTATCCGCAGTACAGAACCATCGACATTCATTTGCGCGCCGGTGGAGTAAGCCTGTTCAAGAGTTCCCGCATGTAGCTGCGTACCATTCTCCTTCTCTTGACAACGCCACATACCCCCGGTTTTATTATCGAGGTATCTGCGTTGAGTCAGAACCGGAGATGCTCTACGTTTTCCTCCAAAACGTCTTTCGAGAACTGCTGCGACCGCAACGAAGTAGATTCTGTTGTCAAGAAAACAAGAGGTGCAGTCTGCAGTTCAATTGTCCGGTAGCTGGTGCGCCGGCATGGGCCTCCGTTCAAAAGGAGAAGGGGCATCCAGTCTACTTTTCGTGTGAAGAGTATACTGTCCGTGGCGTCTGTTTCAATAGGCATGTTGGTTTTCCCGATAATGACTGCACTTCTGGAATAGAAATCGTCTCGTTCACGGTGTGTCGCCCTTCGAGATTTTGCAGGTGAAGTTGATAAATTCACCTTTGTTGGGCTGCGCACTTTGTCTGTCTTGTAGTGATAAGGCGCTTTCTGACTCTGGCTTTGAGGCTGGTCATTGCATAACTCCAGACTACTCACAACGGCCAGGAGACAGACAGGCGAACGCCCGAATTTGGACCACTGATTTTTGACTTGGGACTTCCCAAGAAAATGCAGACGCCTAGGCATTGTTAGCCGATGGGAAGCCGGTAACTATCTGCAATTCCTTCCGTACATTGGAAGGATTATCATGTAGGACGTGTTGGATGCAAGGAAGTGTGAGAGTTTCTCACACATTTTGATCTCCATGTACGCGCTCTGCAAAAACGAGCTGCCGGAAAATTATTCGCCTTTTGTGTAGAGAATGTTCATCGAGAAAGCTGAACAGTTGGCCGCTCTGTGCGGTGACGGTGGGCTGATCTGTAATGTGCACAACTTGATTCATTTGTGTGATAAAGTAAAACTGCGTGGTTCCGTAAGTACCTCTTCAGCGTTCTCCTTTGAATCATACGTGTCAACGGTGAGACTTGTTTCACTCATCATCGTTGCTCTCTTCAAAACTCTTCCGGGAATGTGTGAAAAAGGTCGCGTTTAATAACCACGACGAGATCAGTGTGTGGCAACAGCCCTCTGCCTGTCGGTTAACATGAATCCAGATGAAAAATTGTGCCATTAATAACAGACCACATTTTAATGGTAGACCGCCGAATAACCACGTAACATTCGCTGGCAAACCCATTATCGCTGAACGCGCCAGAGGCAGTCGTATTCTGGTTCGTCGGTGATCACAAAACAGAGCACTTTTTAGTGGATGTATTCCCTTAGTAGACCTGCGCATTTTCTTGTTTTCGTCTGCCATCGTCTACCCTATGGTGGACAACTGAGAACGTTCAGTGTAAATGTGTGTTTTGCATTGAAAGATGACTACACAATTCATCCTATATTACACACAATGAACGCTTGAGCCAGTGGTTCTTTTCTTATGATATCCAGTTGCACTCCGCACTAATGACAAATACGTATCTCAGGTGTATCGCGTTGTGAAATTTCCCAACGGTAATGTCTGCGTTACTCACAAGTCTTGAACCCTCAGTCCCTCCACCGTTCTGTGGCCATGTTTGTGGGCGAGGCAGTCCTATTCTGCAAGAGATCATCGAGCATGTAGTGGAAGTTACTTCCACTGACTTTACTGTCCAATATGAATTTCATCTGGTTAGCAGGTGCGAGGGCTCATCGCAGGAACTTTCCGACTTGCCACCATTTGATGTCACCGTGTCCATGGAAGATGATAGAAAGCGGAAAAACTGACTGCATACGTACTGTATCTCGACCACACATAGAAAACCTAATGTGTTAGGCGATTTCACTTATGGGGAACCCTGAATGAGGACTTTAATGCCATCTACTCTCCACCGCCAACATCGTTCAAATGCATGCCGTGTTCCACATACAAAAGACACCCCAGAAATCGTCACGCAAGTATGCATCCCAGTGGCATGCGGGTTACTTAGCATTCAAATACACACTACTTTCAACTCTTCAAAAAGCCCTTGCGGATGTATATCGTCTTTAAAACGTTAACTCTGTTGCACACGGGGGTTTGAAGTGAAAAAACGTTGAGAGCATACCGTTAGTGTATACAGATTCTATAAATGTTGCCTGCAATGCCATCGACGGAATTCGTGAATAAACTCACCGGCTACACCTAGACTAATGTACTGGAGTATCAAATACCTCCCCACCCTATTGGGAGAGTCAAATGATCATTCCGTCAAATTTCCCAAGGATACTGTAGAAGATATCCAGCTGCTAAATGCGAAGCTGGGGGGACATTATTTTAACTGATATCCTGGTGAGTTATCACTTTGTTAATTATGTGTATACAGGCGAACCAATTGAATCTATCGGAGGGAGTTCTTTCCGCACTTGCACCCTCAGTGTCCAGGGAAGGCTCATGGCCGTTGATCCAGCAAACAGTATCAGCTGGAGGTTATTAAAAAATCTCCTTAACATCAACACCGTTGGCAAACATCATCATGTGAATTTAAGTCGGCTGTCAATTATAAATTTCGCCTCAGATATAATGCGCCATCAGTAACTCGGTTCAACACTCAAGTTTGTCAAACAGGAAGCACAGCGATGGATACTGAAGGCACACGAAAGACAGGGAAGACAGCAGCAGAAAAAGACCACTGCTTCAAATGCTGGTAACCCTGGAAATGACGATTTTGACGATTCATTGTCAACTTTTTCTGCAGTCATTTCAGTGGTGGAATGAGGTGCATTATTTTATGGTCAGTATTGCCCATCGGGGACGCTCAGATTTCACTCGTGTATTTTTGTGGAATGGTCATAATAGCTGGGCTACGGGGAGTATGTCTACTAGTATTCGTGCGCGGTAAACGTTCGATAAAGCGTGAGTACGTAGTAGAAGAAAAGGGAAGTTATTAGCAATGCTGTGTTGGATCCCTTAATGGTTTCTCCGCTGTGTCCTATGAGTGGCCAGAGAGTGTGCAGTTACCACTGTCATATGACGGCCAGAAGTCACTCAGGAGACGCTCTTGCTGGCAGGGCTATGCTCTAGATGTTCATCTGCCGTGATGTGTCCTTCAGGTGATGACCAATTGGCTAGAGATTGATCTCACTGCGTCTTTCAAAAGTTGGCTCTTCTGAAGTCGCAGCAAGCCCGCAGTAAGGGGCGGGTGATCGCACTATCATATATCACTCGAAAGGTGATTGTAACATGGTCAGTGTTGCTCAATGCCGCACAAAATTTGATTGTAGTCGCCACGTGGGGTTCAGTAGGGAACACCACGCCTCGTCGGGATGGCCCGTAACCTTCTCTTTACCTTGTTTGGCACTGCTTCCTTCACGAGACTGTGGAACTCAGTGACCGGATTACTCGAACAAATTTCGAGACCATGCTAGGTGCAGAACTATAGTTCTATTCTCACGGGTGGCTTTGGTGGATTCCAGCGTGAAATGCGTGAAGAATCCTGAGAGGGTAAAATTCGTACCTACTGTACCATTGTTGGTCAATGCTGTACTAACACGGATGAGCACACTGCGGTCTTGGTCGTAAAGGGTATTTTCCACGGTTATCGTGGATTCAGAGAGTATTTCACCACATGCTTTGATTTCTTATCTTGGTACTTGGTTCGAAAAGTGAAATGACTAACATCTGTGTTATTGACTCGCATCTACTTGTTTTAATGAGCCGCGAAGTAAGAATCACTCCAGCTTGCGTCGTTCTCAAAAGTCGCAATGACTTTCGTTGTTTTTGTCGCTAGTGTGCCATAGCTGCTGTTTGTTGATATAAGGCTGCAAAAGCGACGTATATGAATCTAATAATAATAATCCATATCCCTCAACGCATATGTGAGAAACACGCCCGGGTATCCGCGATCACTGCAGATACAAAACACTGCGATACAAAACGAATAAGTAAACAGAAGCACAAACAAGAAACCTGCTACCAAAAATAACGTAATCAAAAAGGAAATTATTGTGGTTTATGAAACTTCGGCGCACGTAACAGGAAAATAAACCGTTTGTTCGCTTCACAGATTTAGTCATGAAATGGGATGTTGCATTGATTTACCTTTTACCAGTCACGATGGAATCACCAGAATCTTTCAAACACCGGGTCGAGAAAGATCACACCCACTCACAACTCTCAACGAACCATGCCTATCGGCTGCACTTTATTATGCCTGGCTTGAGTGCTAGGTAGCTAACCAGAAATGGACAAATTTCTCAGTAGAACGAATGTTCCACCCGCTGAAACATATATTGACCAGCTTGTCTCCTTGACCGACCCTCTTTCTTTCTGCTGTTATCAGGTTATTAGGGGTATTGTGTGTCATGTTTACTGTATTAGCTCTGTCGGTGCCAACAATTCGTTAGCTCTCTGACTACTTCTGATCAACTCAGTTTTTATTTGTCTGCCATGCTGCTCACGAACAGCTATAATTAACTAACCCATCCGCAGGCCCCATTATTATCTCACACTATTTTCATCCTGTCCACCTCCCGTTCTATTCACTGTACTACAGACTACTCGATGACACTATCGTCAGGGCGCACCCAGTGGCCGGTTTCTGTGAACACGTCCCGCTGTGTAAGAACGAGTAGTGTGTCACTCATACTTAGGGAACTTCCCATGTGTATGTCTAACATTCCGACCTTATTGAATGTTAAAGTGGCTGTCCGCGGTGAGTTTTTGATGGCTGTCGAGCGTTTGACAGGATTTCAGCGACCATGCTCTCTGCTCTTATTTAATTCCTTCTCGTTCACTCTCCTTCTTACATTCGGAATCTTCTTGTTAGTGATTGCTAACCATCCCTGCAAGGACTCGCACCGCCATTCGAATCACGCACGCCACAAATCCTCCCCTTGATGTAATACTGAGGTTTGATATCACTTACTTGTAGATGGTCGTTCTAGCGCAATCTGTTCGTCCTTAATCCTCAGTTTTGTATCTCTGTTTATGTGTACCTTGATTTAATTTGCACTTTGTCTCTAGGCCAGTAGGTAGCAAACGAATTTGGTCCTATTTCTTGAGAATGACTAACCCGAGAATCTGTGTATTTAATGGATCCCATATCGAGACTTGTCGTTCTTTTCTCCCATTTGGTCTATAGTAATCTTCTTGCATCATGGCACTACATTATTGAGAGACTCATCCACACAACCGTCTTCTTTTCTGGATTCCACTTGGTTGACCAGCTGGATAAGAGTTTGCAGACACTAGCTGCACTACCGGTGCGACTATTCCAAATCCAGCCCGTCGACAAAAGTTGCCAACAGACTAAGCGTAACCAGAAGAGCCGCTGGTCATCCGGGATCTGCAATCGGCACACCAAATTTGGACAGAATCACAGGCCGCGGTAGCTTCTATTCACTGATTGGTTGGAATAAGAATAACATGGCAATTTCGCCGGTTTTATTTATTTCATTTCTTGCACTATGCGCCGAGAAATTTAAGTGAGATACATGGTGATTCACCTTCTATCAAAGACGGTACCAGAAGTCACGTTCCACAATAAGATTCGTGTTTTGTTGGGACGATGAAGGCTACTCGAAATAAACTGCTCCTCTAACAAGTGGCAATTATCCCTCAACTTCCAGGTTTCGCAGCGGCCACGCGCTTAGGTCGGACTGAGAAAACGCCATTGGAACAAAGCACTGTATGAATAGTAGATACTAGTTCCCCTGGCTGGTAAATTCAGTTCATGGTGCTCGGCCCCTGTTTGTACGCGTCGCTAGATAACCCCATCAGCGGGTTCCCGCGTCTAGTTGGGTGCCCTTTAGGTTAACAACTACAGAACATATGTAGGCTCTCCTGAAGGGTGTGAAGATAACCTGGTGTTTTTCACCTCCTCAGAATAAAAACTAATTAGTTGGTGTAGATAGTGCATTGGCGGATTTATTTGTTAAGGTGTCTAAGCTAGAAGCAGAGCTCTCACAATTAAAGGCGAGTCAAACTGCACTTGATTCACTAAAAGAGAATCTTGTCGATTTGTTTAATATTTCAAGGTGCCCGAAAGTCCCAAGATGGATAATACTTGGGGTGCCCCTGTGTTCATCAAGACATTGGTAACGGATGCGTTGCTGAAACAGTGCCAAACCTTACTTGCACTATTCCAACACTTCCTGTCATGGACGGTTGGCGGCATCCGATTCGGATTAGCCTGTCACAGTGACCGAAGCCAAAGGACGCCTGCGCTTATCCATCACTGCAACTGGCTTGCGCTTCACCAATTGCAGTTTCACCAACACACCACATATCCAGTGTAAACCCGAAGGAATAAGACCGGGAGGTGCGCCAGTGGGGCCTTTCTGTCCAGACGGCCAATGCTGGTTAGCCACTTGATTGGCTAATAAGGAAAGGAAACTCTTATCTCTCNTTAAATCCAGTGATTATCACGCTGATTCGCACGCATTCCCGAGGATTGGTTCATAGTTGGAGAGACTGAAGGTTTCCATACGCCACATGAACAGCATGTTGTCTCAGAGCCAATGTCCTACCGCTGAGGCATCTGAAACACTTCTGCCAAGTGGTAAAACGCGTCATGTCGTAATATGGTCAGCAAGCTTACGTGGCATTTTATAGCAAACCCGACTGTCATCCACGAATTCCGCACGCTCTGATAGTAATGGAGCTCATTGTCCACGACTGATTATTCGCTGACAGAATCCCGCTTATTTCGCAGTTAGGCCCACATGGAAGGTCGTTCCCTAATCCGCATGCTGCTGATACGCCCGGTGGCGTTGAGCTAACCTACTCAGTTATCCGAGTACCAATTAGATACTTCCAGCCCGCACCTGACACCGTCAAGTAGAGATGTTGTGACGGCTGACTCTGACACAGTGTTTGCCGATGGCTGACTGACAGCTTGTGTCTGCCACTTTCATGCGTGGGACATACGGGCGCTATTTTCAGCTCCGTCGGAAAATGACCTTGTTACTAGGACAAGCTGAACACTTTAGACAGCGGAGCTGTAAGTGCATTTCTTGTTCCTTCAGCACTAGCGGATTCAAACCGTCCAGTGTGGGTGACTTCCAGGGGTTGAGGTACTTCAACTCCTCTGCGAACCAACCTCTTTGACGGCTGAGGTGTGCGGAGCACATGGGTGAATCGGATGTGTTGCAACTGAGTACAGTGTAGTGTAATCAGTCGCGGCTCTCTCGCATTATTTCCAGCCGTTTCCGCTTCCCTCACCTCTTTAGCATGTGTAGATATGCCAGTTGTTTATTTTTGTCCTTGCAAGTATGTATATGACTTTTTGGTGGTTGTCATCGGGCGGTCTTTGCATACGTCGCGTTTTGCGATTCTTCATACATCACATTAACTAAGAACACTTCCTCAGCGTTTGCAACCGTATCCAGTTGCCCGAAATGGTCCGTTGTCTGGGAAAGGTCCTCGGATAGCGATCGAACCGTGGTGGCCGCTGGCAGCAAGGCCGGATAAGCCGAATAGGTGCAAAATTCCCCCTAGAGCTTGCGTGTGCTGCTGTGTTTGCCATAGGTCGCGGTGACGTGACTATATGGCGTTGTGATGTGTGCGGCCGCGAATGCGCTGGCCGTCTGGAGCTGGTAGGTCACCAACGTACTCATAGTACCCCGTCGGCGAAGAGGCGGCGAGTACGCTAGGCTCAGGTAGGTCAAATCGGTATACCTATTCTACTTCTGTTAATGACTGCATCGGCCAACATCGTGGTCATTGACAATTGATCCGCTCTTCTTTTCAGAAACCTGAGTGTCTGTGGTCTTCT
>QNGE01005987.1:0-36495 GCA_008508345.1 Paragonimus westermani | reverse complement strand
CATGGAAAGTATACCAGAAACCCAGACTCAGTAGTCGATTAGTGAAACATGAGAACGAACAGGAACTATCCGAAAGCGACGAAACGCATGATTAAATGTTCTTCTCCCAGGCGTACTTTACAAACATGCCTGCTTTGTCTTGGCTGAGCATGGTAAACTACGCTATACTTACGTTCTCCAGATAACTTCGTCCAAACACTTTACTCGTTTGGGTTTCCATATAATAGACTGCCCTTCAGTTTGTTGTCAGTCATCTTCAGTGATTGCACTAACCTAAAGTATGGAACCCATGGGACTTTCTTCTTTAACGTCTACACAGTGGCCGGCATTGCGTTCACTTACCTCTCCTTCTGGACCATTGGTGAAAAATTCACTCCATTCTATGCCATGCCGCTCTCTGCTTTCAATGTAGGCGGACACAGAGTTACAACAACCACTACTAATTCGGGCTGTATTTGTATTGGTCAACTTTGCTTCATTGCAGTGAAAAACTTTTGAAAACGTTCAACACAGATTGAGGGCACAGCCAACTCTGTGAGTGTGATCAGGTAACTAAACATTTCGCCTAGCTCAAGAGTAGGTGAAACACACGACCAGATCGCCGAGTCAACAATGTGTTCAACAAGTATGATTTGGATCAATGTTATTGGAATGATAGGTCCATGGACTGTGCCTCTGCACATCCACCAATGAATCTGTACGTGTGCACTGGCCAATCAACTGTCTGGATCGATACGCAAATCATGTTCAGCTGCGTTGTACGTAAACAGCGCACCCCAATAAACGAGAAATTCGACCAAATGATCTTGGACTGTGGTATACTGTTCTTTTTTGTAGGACTCACCCTCGGCCTTGTACCGAAACCATTCCAACACGAGATAAGGTTACAGTTGTACGACCTTAGTGATCAACTTATCATAAATCATAACAATTCCCGATGTTTCATTCTTCAAGAGGCGATCAAACGTTTTATGGAGCGCTTTCGTGAACGACAACCTCCACTCCAGATTACACAACCACAAACACCATCTGGAACGATTGTAATAGTAGAGATAGAAATAGCACAGAAATGTGATGAATTATCGCAAAAACTGTGGCCGGAACAGGAAATGAACGAACAGTGTACGTCTATTATTTTTTTCTCCTCTATCAATCATTTTTACTACCCCCAGATTCTATTTACGTGAAACCGAAAACGGTTGCCATTCAGACGGAAACCGTTTGGGGTGCATTACGTGGATTAGAGACAACCAGTCAACTGCTCTATCGAACTAAGCAAAACTTGGTATGTTTACACGATGTCTCTGTACTAAATTGATGCGATTTGAAAAGCGCGTAATTCAAGGTCAAGAGTTGCACGACAAACCGCGATTCGGTCATCGTGGTTTCCTTATCGATACATCAAGACATTTTCTACCGGTAGAAACAATATATCAGTTTTTGGTTAGTGTACCCACTTACCTAAAATTGTTTTTCTTCCGTGTGACAGGATGCCATGGCCATGGTTAAAATGAATGTTCTGCATTGGCATATTGTGGATACACAATCTTTCCCGTATCAGTCGTACACCTACCCGAAACTATCTGACAAGGTAACTCGTCTGAATAAACTAAGTCACGCGTTTTTGGTACCACCTAGGGTGCTTATGATCCAGTAGCGTATGTGTACACGAAAATTGACGTTGAAAGGATCTTGGAGTATGCTAGACTTCGAGGAATCAGAGTGATGCCGGAGTTCGATACACCAGGTATGTGGAGAAAATATTGCGGCCATTTTTAAGAATAGATCTATTGTGTATTAAGCATTGTACGTTTTAAAAACGTAATTAGCTCACATAAAACAGTATGTCTCGCAATAACAACCGGGGTATTTTATTTATCACTGAATCTGAAGATGTTCCGGTAAGTCAAGTGAATAAGTGGATCCTCAATAAAAGCTATTCATTTTTACGAAAAAAACATTTCTAGAGTTGTACTTAATTCGGTCTCAATCGTATGGACTCTAAATTTGGAGGTGAACTTTAAGTTTTGCCCTTAGTATTTCGTAGCCGTCGGTTGCAGCACACGTTGTTGAGGCCTCGTATGTTTTTATCAAGGAAACGAGGGATAACTTCGATCACCTACAACGGTCATGCTAAGTGTTACTTGAAATGCTTTGATGCACGACTTAAAGTGAAAGCAACCACTATCATGTTGTGGCTTTTAGACCGGGAGGAAAACCTTTGGGGAGTAATAGCGAGTGCTGGTATAAATGTTATCACGCTTTCCTGAACGTCCTGTAAATATATTTGAAGATGCGTGACAGTCTGAGTCGTTTGGTAGGTGCCACCTTAGCGTCAATTTTTAATGAGCTGGTCCTTTTCGGACGTCTATCGTTTACCATTTTTAAAATCTTTAGGAGTTTATGCTAGATGTAATTTTTTTTACTGAAAATAGACTTTCACTTCGGGTTGCGTATTGTTTTGTTCTACTTGTATATGTCCTTGTGAATAAAAGAGTTCAAAGTTTCGATCGATCTTCACCATGTCTTTAACGATTATGAGGACTAGGGCTCTTTAAATTCCCAGACAATTCCGGTTTTTAATCTATCTTCACCACGAACAAATTACGATGAACCTCTTGCTGAATTACTGCAATAGAGGGCAGTAAAATTGAGCTTTGTTAAAATCTAACATCGACCGTAGTAAAAGCCATCCCGGTTTACATGGCTGTCCGTTCAATGTGTTAGCTAACACGTTGTGTATGAGTGATGGTTGGGTCCAAGTTACATCCACTCAGGTCACATCATACATTGAAGTTCCAGTCATTTAAATTCATCTTCAGCAACTAAAAAATATTTTGCCCACTGATGTAAATAATGGGAATAATATTAACAATAAAAAGTAAACGTTGAGAGTATATTGCGCAGCCATCAAAAAGGTACTTACATTCATCTCCATATTTACAACCAGGGCATCCTTAACAGGGATAGAGTGAAAGCTGAGATAGTCTGACGAAAAGCGGTTTCCGCAGAAACACTCTTGCAAATGGTTCCAATTAAAGATGTAGCAGTATGATAATCAAGGTTGGAAACAATGGAATAGGTTGTTTGTTGTTAGAACAAGAAAACTGGCAAATACAAGCAATTCGTATTGACTCGTCAGTACCAAATTTACAGTAATATGAAACGCATTGGAAATAACACAACGTTACGAGTAAGTTGTAATACTCTACGTTTCAACCATCTCGGGTGGCATTCCTCAAAAGTGTTGTAATAGAAATCAACTTGATTTCACTAAATTATAATCTTCAGGCAAGTATAATGGGTGTTCGCGTCTTTGGTGAACTGTGGTCGAATATTTTTCATCTGACTTGTATGAACAGCGGAGCATGATGAAACAGTAGGCACAAAACGACGGTGCAGTGTTGGAAAAGACTAGTTCAAAATGTGCAAACAAACGCAATTCAAAGTTTACAACGTTGTGAAATCTGAATATATGTTAGGAGACCTGCTGCGAACTATGATGTCAATCGTCACATAAACTATACGGTATATGGCGACAACACGTTATATAACGACCGGCATGAAGATGTCTGTAAGCTGTCGATCACATTGAGAGAACAGTTGACGTATGAAAATACTACCTATCAAACCTGACCAATAAGGATCTGAGTATTCAGGCTTGCGTCCCTTTAACCGGCTGGGTGGGAACAGCAGCTTGTACCTGGAAGTAACAAAATACTGTGACCCTGAGATGATCACGCAGTTTATACTGTGGATGTATGTGTTCCCGAAGAACCTTACGTCACCGTAATTATAACCGACGAAGGAATTTCGGAGGTGAGAATGAGACATTAGCCATTCTGATTCAACGTGGAGACACAAACCCAGTTCGTGCCTGCCAGATGAAAAACAGACAAGATCGTTTCGTTTGCACTCAAATTTTGACACCTCGAAACTGAGCCAGTGCACCTCGTGAAACCTAGTTCGTCGCTAATATGCTTTCCATCCCAGTAACAACTTTATGCGTATTCGCCCACCAATGTGCGCAAAAACGTCAGTTAGACAAGAAGGTTTTTTCTTATCGATTCACTATTGCTCCCGCCAACTAATCTTGCACAAGGCCGTACGTCTCTGAGTCAAGTACACGTTTTCATTCATTAGCAGGGTTCCTTTAATCGAGCTGTGCTACCGAAAGTAAATTCGGTACGCACGTTGCCACAGCAGATTACTGACAGTGACCCTTCGAAAGAGATGGCAATCTATTGCGTTGCTCGCACGTTATTTCGCTTCGTGATTATGCAAGTTATAACCATGGTGTGCCAATTAACTCGAGTTCGAGGTTTTCTGTCTCCGTAAGCATCATTTTGACTGAAAAGTCAGTCTTACTTGAGTATATCCTGTAAAAATGCCATTCAAGAGGGAGTGGACTAGCATACTGATTCAACATACCTTAATGGCGAAGACTGCATAAACACAGAGCGGATGGTTTCAAAGTTTTGCTCATAGCGTGACTTTATTTACGAATATTATGTCCCTGTCGTATTAATGTAGTCACTCACTTGCTACTTTCAAATATGGACATAGGTCAGTGGTAAAACTACATAAGTCGGAGCTACCCTCTGTAGATAATGAACTGATGAAAGGGAAGAGAGCCAATTGCGTGGACTCTGGAATTCGGCTGAATTCGAACTGTTGGCAGAACCAATACGCATGAACGTGGCAAGCGCTATACCACCTAAACAACAAAACAATGCCGATCAGACCCCAAAATGGTACGGTTAAGTAAATGAGTGCAAATGTGAAATTTTCAAGCTCCAGATGTGGCTTCATCGCTCAGCTGGTGGAGCACTTGTTACACCTGGGCGTGCTGTTTTTGCCGCTATCCCGAACCCAGCTAAAGCCCAAGTCTTCCATAAGTTGCTTTCTTCCACATTAACAAACCTTCCGCACTACTTACTAGTACAGCCAGTGATAGTTACACTATTCACTCCTTTCCGCTAATTTTATTATACCCATCAGATCATGTGGCTTCTTGGGGTTTAGGTTACCCCAAACTGTTGACTGAGTGCTACAAAGAAGGCAAACCTACAGGCGTGTATGGACCGATTATTCCTGTCAGAACGTACACGTACGAATTTCTTATTCGACTGTTTGAAGAGGTGATGAAAGTATTCCCGGATAAGCTAATTCACCTGGGTGGGGATGAAGTAGTGTTTGACTGCTGGTAAGTCAGCTCACTGTTATACGTGCCAAGAAAACGGATGCCAAAATTTTTAATTTGAATTGTTGTGGCCTTTAACCTAATAACATTGGTTCTTACCGTCTGTGTCAAACACTGTTTCACTTACGTACAATTCCCCATCAGCACTAACCCAAAAACCAACTGACAAGTTTTTTTGATCCGTCTGCGTTAGTTCACGTCAGTCTTAAAGTTTTGTCTAGTAAATCGCTTACACCAAAACAGTAAGGGTGAAAAATATCCAGGCCTATTTCGTGACGTGGTATGTTATGAACCGAAATGCCTATCCACATTTTAACCGGTTCTTAACTAACAGAAAGCTTATGGATATGACCAAATAAAACGTGTGATTAGGATTTGGTTGTTTACAGATATAAAAAACCGGAAATTTAGTAGATTATTGATGTCACACAACACTTCAATTGTAAATGGTTTAGAAACGACGGGACGAAACCTAGCGACGAATTCAGTTTGTTAAGCGAAAATTGCTCAGTCGTTGTATCCGGAGTATTCATGAGAAGTCAAGATAACAAACAGCTGTTTTAGTCACTCTTACCAGGCATGACCAATTACAGGTGACTCATCGGACCTATGTATGAAACCGGTATATGGTTGTACACACTGATAATAGTCAAGGCAATTGTGAACAATTGTCTAATCGAGTTAGACAAAATTGGAAGCACGTTCAAGTTTATCACTGAGTTACGTTTGATCGATGAACGCAGTAAAATCAGCTTACACTAGTACTCCCCGGAAACGTCAAAATGATGTGTGAAATGAACCCGTGTTATACAGCGCCGAAAAATATGTACAAAATGGTACATCTGTTGAACCCTTATAATTAATCAACTGTCCCTAAATAAATGAGCGAAGAACAACTCAAACCACGCGGCTGTGTAGTGACCTTACAAAATAGCCAAAAATTATTTTGAAAAATAAGCTCACTAAAGAAACCGAATCCAGAATACCGTAAGGAATATGTAAATATAGTATCAACCAAGATGAAATTTAAAGGTACATGTTCAACTTTTCGGGCGAGCAGACAAATTCAGAATACCCAATGCATCCGCATTCCGAACAAATCACAAGTAGATGTTCAACGCGTTTATTAACGACTTCGACCGAAGTAAGATAAATGCTCTAGAAATGCTATCAGAAATCTCGAAAAGTTTGAAAATGAAGGTGCGAAATTGTTGACAAAGCAAACGATTAAATGAATAATGACTCGATAAAATTGTAACGTCTAAAAGGATGTTATTTACCAACACCAAACCACGTCATTCCATAACTCCTTGTAACACCTGCGTGCCGAACAAGTTAGATGTGAGAAATTATTTTAATGCACAATGAAAAACTTTGTACCACACAGGTGATTGCAGCTTTTGTCTTCTCAAGGACTTTTCACTCAGCTGAGTTCGGTTTGCTTAGGACAGTGTGACAATTTTTGAAACCTATCAACACGAGGTGTTTATAGCAGTAACTACAAAGTGCAATAAACCATACCAGCATTACAGTCGCTTAGTTTAGCTTGAGATCATATTCGTGAAAGTCATTGGCCATTTACGCTCAGCACCCTTTGGACCTCGGTCGAGAGGCTTGATAAAAACAAGGGAGACCAGCCGTGACAGTGATTTATTTCTCCCCAGGCGTTGAGTCACGAGTTGTCTAAAATGCTGGCCTTTGTTGCCACACATTAGGAGTGTGAACGAAGTGTAATGTGATAAATTTTGCGTAGGCATACTTATGACAAAACACAACCACCATGACTGACAAATTGTAAACGGAGATCATCTGTTCTGAACTCAAATTTCCCGATTTTATCATTCTTCAAACGATAGTGTCGTTACGCGTTGGTTTGAGCAGGCAACGACCATTAGAAGCAGATAACCCATCAGTGATATCCCTGAGAACACCAAACTTCTTTGGGCAAGAAGAAGAGAGTGACCAATTTTTTGTCAAGTTCAGCACATGTGTTTGAAGATAACAATGGACAGCACAGTTTGCAGCTCTAACTTGACACGCATTTGTACCCTAGATCATATGCACTGTTCTAGTTCAGGTTTACTAAACTGTTAGTTGTATACATTCACAGTATTTCAACTGTGTGAGACTAAAAATCCATTGTCTGATTTCCAATAAATACTGACAGTTGGTTCAGTCACCCTTTCCTGTCCATTCCCACATACGGTCTTCATACGACGACACTACAAAGCTTCTTAATACTGGGTACACTGAACAATTTCAGGTTGGAACAAACAATGCTGAATCCCATGTATGTTTCGAAAGCCAGCAGGGAGAAGTACGTATACAGAGGTGCAAGCATGAGTAATTCAGTGGGGGGATTTCTTTTCAGACAGGCTAACTGTTCCTTGATGCTAACGTTTCCGTTTCAGGTCGTCTTAACGTAGGCATTGTTTCGTTTGGCTTGAGTGATCACTTGACTCTAGTCCCATAGAACCTCCATAGGATTATCTTGATAAAATAGATCTTACGACTAAAGAACTGCATGTGTTTTTCCTTCTTCGATTAAACATTTTTGATATACGATAGCTAATGGAACAATAATACCAGGGATGTCTTACGCTAACATATACAGAAGAGTCGATGTCGCAATCTAGGCGAAAAGTGACCTGATTCTGTGTAAGTAAATGTGTATAAATCTATACCTCTTTCTACGAAAGTTTTATGTGGACTGTGTTCGTTTCCAACCTTGCGAACTGTTTTATATAATGTGTTCAGCAATGTGAGAAGGTCGAAAATTCAAAAGACTGAGTGTTTTCAGCAAGCTTAATTTCAGCAACCCATGCTGGAAACTGACTGCATACGAATATGAATGCTGAAAGCCCAAAATAAGTGTCATGAGTTCTTCATGTTTCGCCCAATCCACGCAAGTGATGGTAACTTTTGCTGACTATTTTCAATTCCCCAGTGTGATAGCAAAACCGTGCTATACCCTTTCCCACAGATCGGGTGCACAATTGACCGGCGTTCGCACTACTGTTAGATCAGCGTCGGCTGATGACGAATTTAAATCTACTGTACAGGAATATCCAAAACTCAGTAAAAGACTTCATTGAACTCTAGGTAAATGTTTTTCCTCTCGTTTTTGTATGCAGACATGTACTACCTCGTGAAACTCGAATAGTACCTTCAGTGATCGGTTCTCACTTCTGGTTATGATACAATAATTCGGCAGTACTTGGTGCCTGAATAATGTTACCACAGTAGACATGGTTGTCTCAAGAATTTAAACCTGAATTCAGCCCCAGCTGGTGACAAGCATTGGTACCACCGATGAGATTTAACAAAAACGAAGCTCAAGTCTACTGTTTTTATTTGTATGAAAGGTTTAAGTGAATGTTAAAGGTACGATCAAGCAATCCGGTTTTGGTGGTCTGGCAACATCCGATTCATAACCGGCCAACACATTGCACGCCAGAAAACACCTTGCAGTAAAACAAACTAAATTACGCAGTTTTCTAGTTCATAGATTTTAAGTGCTATGATTGTTGTTCGGACGATGAAGCCTTTGTACCAAACCATAACCACCTTATTTGAGAGCAATATACAATTACGTTCATCTTTTCATAAATTATAAAAACGGAACAGTGTCTTACTGTCTTTTGAATAGGATCAACCGAGTAAATTTCGTCCTAATCACAAATTGAGCTTTTGTTTTTAAATCAGAGCAAGGTGTGAGTGAGGGCGAAATATACGAAAAAATAACTTATCTAGCCACTTAGTATATAGAACAGAGGAAGTGCAAGAACAAAAGCAGTTCAGCGTAGAGATATCTATAGTGTGGCTGATTTTTACCTAGATGAACGACTTGCTAGTAGTCATCATGCCAGACGTTAAGCCTATGACTCGTTTTGTCTGAAATACCACCTCTATATCAAAGACCAAACCCTAAACCTAGTAAAATTAAATGTTTCTGGTGATCAAAATATTCACCTGTTGTGTAATTAGCATAGCTTCCGTTTAATTCGCCTTTCGGCGTAATTCCCCACTTTATTCACCTGATAGCTTACGTCTGACCTGTCTTAAGTGTACAAACTTTTTAAATGGCTCACCCGATCTGAAGAACCTTTTGTTCAAGAGTGTGAAGTTATAAACATATCAAGTGATCCATGTTTTGAACTTATAATCCAAGTGGCTATCATGAATATGAAGTTCTCCATTTTTAACAGTGTCGTAATTTTGACAACTCAAACCTTCGGCTGAGATTAACTGATCCGAATACTGTTAAAAATGAGGAAGCGTTCTATAGGTAAACAAGATCATCCTAACAAAAATGACGTCTAACCTACTAGTGTTTTCAGTGTGAAATTCTGTTTTCATCAATAAAACTAAAAAACCAATAGGCACCTGATAATTCATCACTCCGTCTAATATGTCAATATGTGATGATGTATTCAATTAACAAAGTTGTCGGATTTGATTGATACTGGTTATCAGTCAAATAGAAAACCATAAAAGCGTACAGGTGAGAGGTCAAGAAGGTGAGGAGATTGTTTGAAACTAAGCGATCAGGATGGAGATAGAATGTTGTGAGAAAAAGTTAAATGACTAACACGAAAGAATGACATCATCTACACAAATGAGCAGATAAGTTTCACGTGAAGCTGGACTACAACTCACTGTGGAAAAGTTCAGCTTCAAAGAACACTACTTCGTGACGAATGGAGAAGAAATATGAGCCATGGAGACTGTGGACGTGGATTCGGTAGCTGAGAGGTTATAAAACACTTAAATATACGTAAATTTACTTTTGAGAAAACGAGTTGGTGTTTCAGGGTGAATGCGTAACTTTTGTCCGCTAACCACTGTTTCATCACCAGGCAATCCAATCCGGAAGTGCTGCAATTCATGGACCAAATGGGAATGGGCAGAAACTTCTATCTCCTTCAGTCCTACTACACTGAACAATTGATCAAACTCGTCAAACGTCTCCCACCAAATGGTCGCAAAGTGATCCCTGTTGTCTGGCAAGAAGTGTTCGAAAACGGATTTCGCGTAAGACCACTGTTTGCCGGTCCGAATGTGTTTTGCGCAGTGTGAGACATATTACTAAATTAGTAATTTATTGTTGCCTACCTCCTCTCGAAGAACAGAAGTAGTGTTGGCATTCATCTGATTTAAAGTACACCCAGGATTAGCCATAACCAGGGGTTAGTTTCGATACAGCAGAAGTTAAATGTGGCTAGATCATTCCGGTTTTTAAACAATTATACAGATAGCATTGTACGATACGATCATTTAGGTGACGTGAAATTGTCCCGCGCTAATCACATTTGGTACACAAAGCTCTCGAAGTATTTAAGTCACAGAAAACTCTCCTGATGAACAGCTGTCGGAACAATGACACAAGGTTAAGCGGAACACTCCATGTTGGCTTCATCCATGTCGTTATGTTTAGTGGACACGAAATTATAATGCGTTGTGTTCTGCAAACGGCTGCTCTAGAATTTAGGAACGCCAGGGTGCAAATGAGAGCAGATGTCTCACTAAAAGTTTAAATCGGTTTTCGACTTTCTTTTTAACCCTTGTTAACCATTTTCAATGGGTCTGATATTAATTTAGCTTGGACATAAGCTTGTAAAATAACGACTAGATGACTCAAACAAACGTACTTACTTCAATGACGCGGAAAGACGTGAAATACAATATGCCGTGCAAACTAAGAAGTTTTGATTTGTTCATAGGTACGATCACCCCAAGTGCTCTATCCTCATCGTGTAGTAAATATCACAGAAAGAATTTATTAAACCTATCATGGCTTGTTGTAAATCGTAGAAACTGAACGTCATCACCAACATCAGCTGTTAATACCAAAGTTTGATGTGAATCATCCTTGACACTCATATCTAATGTTGCGCAAATGCGAAGGGAATGTGGTTTAAGTCATGAATTCTCCGTAGCCAAATACATATCACTAAAATCAAGCTGCCTACAGCTTACGAATAAGCGGTGCAGTCGTAAACGAGAGCAGGAGTGCGTTAACCGGAAAATTTCATCCAATTTTTGCTGGATTTCCTTAGATCAAGATCAACTCACTCATTTAATAGCACACTTTACGAAACTTAAACCAATTAGCCACCACCTTCCTTCATTGGTCGAAACACATGCTTAGAAATTACGAGCCCAGGTATACGAAGCAACCGTGTTCTACAAGTCTAATGCAACAATAACCACGTTTGACTTTCGCGGATGAGTTGTCAGATTTTCATCTCACGTCATAATTAGTCGATTCAGTCATCCCCATAAGGCGCCCTACATGATGGGTGATAGACTGATATTCTTAGTACATCACCATCACCATCATCATCATCATCATCATCATCATGGACAGGTATACATCACTGATCCACAATGACGATTAACTGCCACAAAATCAAGAAGAAAAAAGCAAATCGGGTAAAGACTGGAGTATACGCGACGGCCGAAAAAAATCACTTACATCACTGTTTATACACATTATATGACTGTTTATGTTGAACGAAAAGTGCACCGAAACGCACATACTTCCAGCTGTAAACTTGGAGGTCCAACTAGAATCATGCAACTTGCGCAAACCCTGTGGGCAGTTGTGGAATAAGGCTGTATCAACTGGGAACCCACACAAGTGCATTTTAAACACTTAGGGGACAAAATACAATTAACTTCAAACTTATGTCTAAATATTTTGCCTGAGAGCCAAGACGCTTTTAAATTTTCGCACTCCAGTTAACGATTTGTATTGACAAAAGCATCTGACGCAAATTTCATGGTGAAGAATCTAGTCGACAATCCTCGTGTACCCAAATTTGAAACTCACCGGAAAGCATCAATACGATTTTGTTCAGTAATGTTCAGTCCACTAAAAGGCAGTATTGTACAGCCGCTAATGAACACCTACGCGCGAAGGTCGTATAAAATGCCATCACAATTTTCGTGTCAATTCCTCACAACCACCCTGTTGAATTCCACAGCAACTGACAAAATACGAGATAATTTATATCTGTGTATGTTTAAGACTGCAAATACAAGGTACTGCTTTACAGCGAACCTATCACGAACGACAAGACAAATCAGTTAACCCATGCGGTACTCAGGTCTAATGCTGTTTCGAAAGCAGAATGTCTGACTGGTGGTTTTAAAACTTATCCGCGGGTTTCAAAACAAAACCTTCATCGATTTACTCGTACACCATGCGGCATTCAACGCAAAAAACGAACTAACTAACACATTCAGCAAAACAAGCAACATGAAACAAAGCTGCCCACCACCACATTTGTTTAATTTCGTCATAGACGGAATAATCAAGAACTGTCTGAGACAATCACAGGATGCTCATCTGGGTCTTCCACCTGGCGGAAAACTGACTGATCTCAATTATGCCGACGACGAGGCATTGTTGCTTGACAACCCACAAGCAACACAAACAATGCTAGAAGCTATTTCGTGCTCTGCTAAACAATCCGAAATACGCTTTCCAGCTACATACTGGGAAGTGCTTCCAAAATACTGTTGAGGTTACGTAGATATAATGTTCGATGATGATGAAGCTATGGAAGTTGCTGACCGGTTTGTGTGTGTGGGAAGCTGCATTAACAGCGGCGTAAGCGGATGTGTAGGGAATGAAGCACGATCGTGTAACTCTAAGGCTAGGACAGTATTCACTCATCTACGACACTTCTGACAACAGACAGGCATCTCTCTAAGACTTGATGAACGCGTATCTGAGACCGCGGTCAGGGTCGTGTTCCTCTACGCCAACGGAACCTGGCAGCTCAGGATAGAAGACGTGAAGCATCTACGAGTGTTTGACTATTCACGTCTGCGTTCGATCGTTCACGCAACGATTGATTGAACCAGAGATTAGGAAGTGTGTGTTTGTTTTGCACACTTGCACGATCTTTGCATACACGTAGATAGCCAGGCCACATATTAAGGATGCCAGCTAGTCTTCTGACACACCGAACACTCGTTGCCAATGCTGCGGTCGACTGGCGTGAGATGCCAGCTGGACAGATGACGACTTGGCGTGGGGAAGTGAGTGTGTTCACCACAGGGATGACAACTGTAGGTCGGGTTCGTCTCTCGGGCTGCGGACCTCGCGACTTACAGGGTTGGTGGCTGGGGACGTTAGGTGGGATGGCGACTAATTGGGCTCAGTGATGTGAATGTTGTCGTAGTTTGTCCGAGTTGTTTGTGGGGTGAGTGGACTTGTTGACACGGTGGTGCGGGAGCCGCGGTGAGGCTGCCTTGTGGATTGACGCCTTACTTTTTCTCTTACAGGTAGCTCGGTTGTTTGTTTGCGAGGAGTAGTCACTTTAATGTGGAATGTTTGAATATAGGCCCAGTTGCTTTAAACACTTTGGTCCCTTCCTCTACTTGTTTTATACCTTCCTGGCCATGGCTTTCTTACTTCGTAATGGTTCTGTGCAGTTGATTATTAGTGAAGACCACTGATGTATTGCTCTCAATGATGACGATGACGAACACGGTACTAAACATATCACAGCTTATAAATGCCGACACCACTTTCTCGCGACTTCATGTCAATTATGCAAATCCTTTAATCGGTGGTTAAATGTCGTGCTAATTTTTTCCGATTTGCAATCAGTGAATGATTCACTAGATAAAACATACTAGCTCTCAGATAAAACACAGATGTCGGTAAATAAGTCCGTTCTGACATCTGGGAAATCCACATTTGCTTAAATCATTTTCCGTTTTTGACATATCCCTTTTGCTACAGAGCTTTACTTGACCTTATTTGTTGTCTCCAGCTCAGCTTTCCACTCGTGAATAATCTGACCATTCAGCTAAACCCTTCAATCTTTGTTATAATTACAAAACACGAGATGAAAAGAGAGGAATCTTCTGAGTGCCTTCGAACAACTTATCCTATTTCATAAATTAATATCTTATATGAAGACTCGAGTATGTTTGTTTTCTGTTCTCGCCTTCATGTAGTCCGATGAGGACACAATAATCCATGTTTGGAAGAGCGGCTGGCCGTCCATGATGAAACGGATTACAAAAGCAGGCTTTCGTGTACTGTTCTCCAGCTGCTGGTATCTTGATCTGATCTCATACGGTGTCGATTGGCCAGCGTATTACAATTGCGATCCCACAAGTTTCAACGGTAAGTTCCAAATCACACTTGTCATTTAGATTCTACCGATTTGACCAAAACGGTGTTTGTTTTTCAAGTAAGCGATTTAAAGATTAAAAACGACTGAACTTAAAGAGAGTTACTAATGAGGAGTTAAGGACGTATCACGGTACAATTCGAACAACACCAGTGTTTACTCACAATGTTTACATACAGATAGTCCATGAAAGGTTTCACAAGCTAAACTTTTCAAACGTGTCAGAATCAATTAGACGGACATACCTGTGGCTGCACTCTGAGTTGAACTTTGCCATTCGTGTATGTGAAGCAGAATTATGACAACTCCACTGACCTCACGTCAATTATGACAGGAACAATAGTGAGCTCGCAACCGTGCAGTTCGAATCAGGATTTCAGTGATCGTTTCGGATACACCTACTCATTGTTTATCAATTCCAAAATGAATCTGTGTGGGAACGTACAACAATTTATTTTAGTCGGTTCTACAGATGCAAGAACAGGAATGCAGAAAAAAACTTTCTTTCTCCTGTGAGAGTCCAGGAGACTATGAAACTATAATGGTTGTAAGTAGCACACAGCTGATTGCAGTCGGTGGCTAGGAAGGCTGTAGTGCTATTAATTATGCGGTTATAGTAAATGGCGTTCCCTTTTTGACCAGAAAAAACGGTAGGCACTGTCAAATCAAGTCATACAATCTTATCTGACAATCGTGTTAATTAAGCCCAGTAGCTAATATTATCCATTCACGTTTTCCGTGAATGATACGTAAGAACCAAAGGATACGTTCAACCAATGAGTGTAAATCTCACTTAGTTTTTCAAGGTTCAGACACGCTCAAGTCGAATGTACCATGTGACTTCAGCGGATAAACAATGAAGACACAAAATGGGGATAGTGGGGTTTGAACAATTTCTCACTCAAGTCGTGCAACCGCACAAATTCCAGGAGCTAGTTATGTAGTCCAAGTATATCCAGCCATTGTGTCAGAATTCTGGACGAGATAAACTTGATTCCAGTTTGTCAGCTTTAGATCGAACATATATGAAAGCGGTGATCTGTAATGTTGTGTGAAATTAGGACCAATGCACAAAACGGACATAATTACTCTAATGTGAAACCATGGAACACAGCTATCGTAATTAATGAAAACTTGATTACATTGTATTTGAACTGAAGATAACATCAAAAACCAACTTGTTAGCACTCAAAATCATGACGCCCACATTCCACAAACAAACGATTGATTTAACAGCATGGGGCACATCAACCACCACCACAATGATTATTAAGTGATTCTGTGTCGTATGTATTTCAGTAATATGTGCTCTCTACGACCACCAACCCATTCTCCCTGAAGCTCAATTTATCGTTTGGTTACAACTGAGCATGAGCTGTCCACACCTGAACTGAAACCACATAAACCCAAACCACATAACAACAGCACATGGTGGTCATGTCATTCTTAGCAAACCAAGGAGAAACTGACTTGCACTACTTAAGCCTCCTTACCAAAATTAAAAAAATTGATCAACATAACCATAAACGTAAATATACCACCGGTTCACACTAATGCTCAACTGCTGTACAACCGTGAACAAGAAAACCAAGAGGCGGGAAGAAAAGAAGAGAAAACAGAGACGAAGGGGAGAGGATCTGAGCAATCAAGTAACTGGGCCTATATTCAAACATTCCACATTAAAGTGACTACTCCTCGCAAACAAACAACCGAGCTACCTGTAAGAGAAAAAGTAAGGCGTCAATCCACAAGGCAGCCTCACCGCGGCTCCCGCACCACCGTGTCAACAAGTCCACTCACCCCACAAACAACTCGGACAAACTACGACAACATTCACATCACTGAGCCCAATTAGTCGCCATCCCACCTAACGTCCCCAGCCACCAACCCTGTAAGTCGCGAGGTCCGCAGCCCGAGAGACGAACCCGACCTACAGTTGTCATCCCTGTGGTGAACACACTCACTTCCCCACGCCAAGTCGTCATCTGTCCAGCTGGCATCTCACGCCAGTCGACCGCAGCATTGGCAACGAGTGTTCGGTGTGTCAGAAGACTAGCTGGCATCCTTAATATGTGGCCTGGCTATCTACGTGTATGCAAAGATCGTGCAAGTGTGCAAAACAAACACACACTTCCTAATCTCTGGTTCAATCAATCGTTGCGTGAACGATCGAACGCAGACGTGAATAGTCAAACACTCGTAGATGCTTCACGTCTTCTATCCTGAGCTGCCAGGTTCCGTTGGCGTAGAGGAACACGACCCTGACCGCGGTCTCAGATACGCGTTCATCAAGTCTTAGAGAGATGCCTGTCTGTTGTCAGAAGTGTCGTAGATGAGTGAATACTGTCCTAGCCTTAGAGTTACACGATCGTGCTTCATTCCCTACACATCCGCTTACGCCGCTGTTAATGCAGCTTCCCACACACACAAACCGGTCAGCAACTTCCATAGCTTCATCATCATCGAACATTATATCTACGTAACCTCAACAGTATTTTGGAAGCACTTCCCAGTATGTAGCTGGAAAGCGTATTTCGGATTGTTTAGCAGAGCACGAAATAGCTTCTAGCATTGTTTGTGTTGCTTGTGGGTTGTCAAGCAACAATGCCTCGTCGTCGGCATAATTGAGATCAGTCAGTTTTCCGCCAGGTGGAAGACCCAGATGAGCATCCTGTGATTGTCTCAGACAGTTCTTGATTATTCCGTCTATGACGAAATTAAACAAATGTGGTGATGGACAGCTTTGATACAAGGCGCTTCTTTCTCAGACGGAACGTATTTTCCGTATTTGCTACAACCGATTTTTTTCTTCTGATTCTAGGCACTACGGAAGAGATTGCTCGTGTCATTGGAGGAGAGGCAGCACTTTGGGGCGAGTATGTGGACCATACGAATTTGTTCAGTCGTGCATGGTATGTCGCATATACGTCATTTGTGAAATTGTTATTTAGTAATTATATAGGCACTGGACAACCAGCAAGCTAGTTTTTTTGCAACTGGCGAAATGTAATAATTTTGGCACTAAACAATCCAGGTGCATTGGGTTTATATACAAGAAAGAAAATGAAAGTTAACTGAAGAGAATCAACTGATAGCGAGGGTCTCGGATCTTCCACTGGTATCGGATTGTACCTTTGTTTTTTAACGCATTACGTACTACAGTAACTCATTTTGTTCCGGTGGTTGTTACAAAAAATGTTGATGCTGCGCCTATGTGCCATCCGGATTGGTCATTGGGAGCTTGCTCGAGTTGCTGACGGTCGACCATAGGTTTCTGTCACTCATTGGGTGACCGCGTATCGATGAGTTCAATTGCAAAAGTTCATTCACATCTCATCTGTCGTAGCCTTGTTCACTCTTTGTTCTTGATAACATTTCCTTGTTTCAGTTGTGTCAATATACCCACAGTATGCGTAAAATCTTCAAGGTAACAATCAACTGTTTTGGGTAATTTACATCAAAAGAATTATGGCATACAAAACTGGAATATGGTTATACGCCATGATAAGTCATGCAAACTGTGATTATTACCAGCACGTATAACCATATTGCGGTTTCTATATGTCTAATCAATCCCCTGTAGTTTTATACGTTTGATGAGGACGAACGAAGACAACTGTTTGCAACTTTGATATTCTCAAATATATTTGATTCCACCTCTTCATTTTATGCGGTTTCTATGGCCGTGGTTCGATAGTCATGGTGCCTCACCACCACACCGTATGTTCATCACTGAGGCCTCTCTGGAACGCCCGGTACCTAAACCTGTCACCTATCCATAGAGCCATTTGGTCGCAGGCTACTCTTTCGTAGTATCGCTTTCGATTGCTCTCAAGTCACCTCAATTAAACATTCACATTTGTTTTGTTTAAATGTAGTTTTACTAGTTCACCAATTATCGATAGATACATACGTGTTCTTCTCACTTATCAGTATCGGATTTGAATTGTGGAACATAGTTTCACTGAGTAATATTTCTTAAGCAGTTCCACGAAAGACTCACTTCTGGATAATTATAAAGCTTTCGGAATTGCCATCCGACTGACTGTAGTACGGTCTGTTTGTACAGTGCTCGAATCGGCACTTTTCGATTAACGTGTCATTGAACTGTAGTCCGTTTTCTTAGATCTTATTTATATCGTGTGACATGAACAGAGCTCGGATCTTATTAAAGACCGCACTACAGGCAGTAGTTCTCAGTCACTCCAAGTTGTAAAAATCATTAAAGCAGTCTGTTTGTGACTAAGCCTTGTTTATTGTTAAACGTAGAGGTACCAGCAGATAGTATTTGCCAGGGTCCTTGAGGGATTGGATGTATCAGCATCGTTTCGTTAATTTACTACCAGTAAAGTAGTAGAGCTTTAGATTGTATCAGTCATTGAACTTGACAATGAACGCCAATACGCAAGAGTTTGACTTCCGGATACATCTGTTCACTCCCATGTGTGCTAAGTGAACATGACTCCACATCCTTCGCTGGAACTCTTTTAGAATGGCGATCATTTCTCTTTTGACTAATAAGCCACCTTCCTACATAATGTCATCACTCTCACCAAAGAGGACTGCAGGTTCTTCGGGTAAATTTTCTTGTTCCGTTACTTCCTTAGTATTCGCGACGAGGATGATCTCCGACTTAGTGTGATATATAGGCGCGATAGGATCAGATTGAAGTTGATCGGAGGAGGAATCCTTCCCGCAAGCTCCGGAAGTAGTTCGACATATGAGTACGAGTGCCCGACTGGAAGATCAATTCGACGTCAAATTCCTGCATTCAGATTGGTATCATCTGCTGAATTATTGATGCAGCGAGAAACGGTTGTCTCACTAATGAAACTAACCGTTTGTGGTCGGTGTGAATTAAGGTTTTTCTACGAAAGGTATGATTGATAAATCATTCCAGGGCGAATAATACTGCTGGCATTTCCTTCTCAATTTGCGTATATTTCCTCTCAGTGAGTGTCAGGCTCTTTCTTCGATAGTCAGTCATCCAGTTTTTAATAATACTGCCGCCATCACATTGAACAACCAGAAGTAGTGTTGAGCTGTAACAGTTCAAGGTAGTGGCCTTGTCTGTTGCTCTTCCTCTTAGCACTATGATGCCCCCTTTGGGGTCCGCATGCTGGGTATATAATGTCAGTTTTGGAAGACATTTACTCAAATATCTGACCATAACATTCATTCGTGTTGCTGCTTTCACACGCTCACAAGCTGACATTGGAACAACAGCCTTCATCTTTTCAAGAGGCTATTTTCAATCTACTGAAAGATGACCTATTTTTCACTGAACGTCCATTTGTCGCATGACAGGCAAATTCGTTGATAAATGAAACGCTATAAGAATGCTTCCAGATTTTGTATATGATGTTCCGTAGTTTTTCTAACGCATCGTCTGCGAAACACGTGACTACTTTCAGTCTGTCAATTACTTGGACTGAAAATTTTGACAAATTTTGTTAGACTCTTTCAGTCCGAACGGCAAAAGTAATAAACGATAATGTCCAAAACGGCTTACAGATGTGGTGAAGTAACTGAACTGTCCGTCTAATTCAAATGACTCAAAAAACGGAGATGGGCCTGTCTACAAAAACTGTTCTTGACTCAGCGATGGTCGAAGAACATCAGTGGTTGTTAAGTGGTGCTAGTCTCTTCGAAGCATCTTATTCAGTGGCTTGGGGTCTACAATATGGACGAACATCACACACCCTCAGAATTACGGTAGCTTGACTGACCCAGTCGGTCGGTTCCTCTTACGGAGTAATCACGTTAATTCGAACCAGTGGGACCAATTCCGATTTACTCTTACCACGTATGGCCATCAGAATCCCTCGGACTGGCAACGCAACATAAACAGCATCGGTAATCACAGATCAACTGATGATACCTAGCAGGTGTCCGACAGTCAAATCAAAAACGCAATAAGGGTCAAAAACACCTGATCATGCAGAAATTAGTCGTGGTTAACAATGATGGAATTCACCAAATGAATAGGCCTTGAATCACGATCAACCGTAAAAGAAATAAGTCGACTTTTTTCGGGTTAGTAGCGGTTAGGCGTTACAACTTCCTCAACGCTTGTCATCATGCAGTTGCACAGTTTCATCTGTGTAACTGATTTACGTAGGTTGGCCTCTTTAATAAAACCTGATGATATTGTAGCGAGAAGGCGTCCAATAAAGCACAATCTTTATTGTCCAAACCGCTAGTCACATGCAACGCGCGCTCTCTCGTTTATAAGTCGCAATTCCAACCCGCAGCACCCCCCGGTTTCCGTTCACACGTCGTGTGCACTTCTAACCGGTTTACGTGCGTGACCGGTGCCTTCTATCGGAGGGTTTTTCGCTTGCCATTCCTCGTCTGTTTGTCCGATTCCGTTGCGCGTTGGCTCGTCCGGCTGCTCGTGCTGTCCGCCATCCACCCAGTGCTGGCCTTGACCGTATCCCAACATCGTGTCGAGATGTTCCTCTGAATGTTGGAAAAACCACGCCTCCGATCTGGCCGTCTGTCGTATTTCGCCTGCCCTGCCTCGCCCGTTGGTCCGATCTAGTCGAGCGATGACTCATCCGGTCGCGCACGTTGTCCTTGATCCGATCGCGGCAGGTTTTCGAACGTACCTCCCCCCCACGTTGAGGTATTCGGCCGAGCGTTCGAAAACTCGCACCCCCGACCTGGCAATCCACCACAATATGATATTAACCGATGCGCTGGAGCCCCGCTAATATCTCTTTATATCTGTTGTTATCCATTCTGCATAAGTTTCTTACATCTGCTTGATCTGTGTAATCGATTCACCATCTCGGTGTCATTTTTGTTGATCAGACTGACCGCAGGTGAACTGTACTCTGACAAAATGGTTACTTCTGCGGCACTTCCTACACGTCCTTCTCTAGGCTGGCACTTTTTCCTCCTCTCGAGAAGCTGGCATAAAACCAACACAGCTTTTCCCTGTCTCTGTCTATGGCGTTCAACACCAGGCTGTGGTCTGTGTTTAAAACGGACATTCTTCGTTGTGTTTTCTCTTCGCTGTTGTGAACGTCGACGGTTTGGGCAAATGCCAGCTTTGGAATGTTCAGCAACCTCGTGGTCATAACCAAATTTCGAAAGCACATGAACACTCTCTGTCGACTAAGGGTGTTTCCTAAACACTTGAACAAATTGCACGACTTTGCAAGATTAGTCAAAGCGGTTACGTATTGTTTTGTGGTTTCTCACGATTCCCGATTCCTCTGGAAAAACCGGAGACGTTCGAACTTTCATCACAAACAGTAGTCTTCCATTTTGTGGATGACTAAGCTAGGTTCATTTCTCTCCTGTCCGTCCACGAAGGACAAACATCCAGAAAGTTTTACGTTTTCCTACCTCTTATTCCATCTTGAAGTGCTTGATACTTCAACCGGTCACTGGTTTGGTGAATTACTCATTGAAAAATAGAATAGCATGTTTCTGCATTTTGTCCTGTTACCTATGCATTCCAAATTACAGTACAATTTCTCAGTTACAAAACTGTGTAAGAGTATGTTAAATGCTATGTTAATCTGTTCCTGCGCCAATTACACATTGTCGATTGAATCGTCAGGAGTAACCTTAAAAGTATCAGAAATAGTCAGATTCGTTTTGTGACGTAGGCGGATTTGTTCATTATAAACACATCGGATTCCTTGTCTGTCTTTAAGATTACAACATTCCGGCTGTTTTCAAGATTAATAACAGCGAGATAAACCGTCATTCTGTGTCAACCATGCTTCAGCGCACCGATAGGGGTAGCAACAAGTTTGGTTTCACTCCAGCTCTGGTATTCTGTCGACCTGGATGTGCGATCATGAAACTACTCATACAGATGTTCAGATTCAAACCGCACAAGAGTCTTGTCAACTTTCCTGAGATGTGTCTTAAAACAAACCTTGAGACAAAACTTCCATTTGAGACTCGTCCTAGTTACTCATAAATGACCGTTGATGAAAACGCTTTTCCAATGAGCTCAAGCAATTTGCACCTTGAACACAAGTGATGAAGAAGAAAGAATTCTGATCGATACTTTTTGATAAACAACAGCTTTCTCGACATGTTCCGCAAAACAGCGTGTGGAATAAGCAAAGCAAAATAGTCAGCAACAATGATCCCAAACAAAGAAGTATTTCTCGACTTGCCATATGGATGCATTTGCTAATCCAGTGTCTCAATACGACAATCCAGGAGATGTACAAAGCTGCAGAACTGAACACATTGGCTAGGACCAGAAAGTTATCGCTGTCATCAATACAAAGTGGCATTCCTATAATTTCTGCATTTCAATCCATAGCCTCACCTGGTGCAGATAAACATACGCCGACGGAAACTGAGAGGCTTCAAAGAAAAATAAGCATGCTTCGAAATGGCTAACGAACCGTATGTTTCAGGCAACCACGGAACTCGAAATCATTCTCACTATTTTTTTCACTGATTACTATACTTCGGTTAGAGTCCGGACATCACCTGGATTCGAATTCATGGTTCAGTTTGAGTAAGTTTGGAGGAAAATATCAATTGCTCAAAGTCATGGGAAGCTTGCCAATCAGTAAGCCTCATCCATAGTTGTGTGTATAAATGCAACTTATTGTGTGTGTTTTATTACACAAAAAGGCACTGCACATTTGTTTTCTGGGTCAACTCATTTTGCATTTTTCCCGAATGACTTGTAACGTGCATGTCATACATTGTGTGATTGATGAGGTTATGAGAAATTTATACATCTCACGAAATATTTGCACTTCATACACTCCAAGTGGATTTATTGTTCACCCATTCCTCCATGTTAAAATTACCACTTGAGTTTTCGGCAATATAACCCACCAGTGACAGTAAACCATGGCTGCGATTCAACGCTCGTATTCGTGAACAGGGGGTGACAATTTCTCATAATGGTCCGCGCTAAGTTGGCGGATAGGATAACGCACAAGCAACTGATCGTTCAGTTAGATCACAGTTGCAATCACACCGGGTGGATTGACATATATCAGACTGACACACAGTCTGTTTTCACAGAGATGTAAAACAGCGGAAGAAAACTTTTGTTGCTGCTGACATTTTGTAGGAGGGACCACTGTGCTTTAATGTTAACCAAACTACGACATGAAGTTGGTATGTTCGCCGAGCTTGACATTTAGGTTGCAAACGTTTCATTACCAAGCGAGGTGACGTCATCAGCGTATAGTTTTGAGTGTGGGGTTTGATGAAGTTCGATGGATGCCTGCTTCTATAGAGCAGAGTGAGTTGACCTGCTGACCCGAATTCTGGTTGGCCTCTTTCCGTCGTGTTTGACCTTTGACCTAACTCACCATTGGTTGACTCTGTTTCGTAGATTTGGCCGTTGAATCTGAATTACGTCGACAAACATATCTCTATGAGATTGCATATGCTTTCCGGTTTCAATGATTCGTTCGGCCGTGGATTTTTTTCTAACATCCTTCGTAGTGTTTCTTTAGCTAGAGTGAGGTCAATGGACGTGAAGAGTGCTGTGACATCAAACGAAGTAATTGTTTTGTCTTCTATCCAGATGTGTTTTGGTTTGTTCAAGAATTGTACATGAGAGCGAGTAACATGCCAACTCCAACAACTATACGTGGATCTGCTAGAAGAAAATCCCCGACCGAACGAATCATTGAAACCGAAAAGCATATGCAATCTCATGGAGCTATGTTTGTCGAAGTACTTCAAATTCAACGGCCAAATCTACGAACAACTAAAAGGAACTCTAATGTGTTCGCCCATATCCGGATTTATCACAGAGGTTAGAGAATATCGCGCTGCCAACGATCAAACCGAAACTCTGGATACGATATGTTGACGATACATTCGTAATCTTTAAACCCTCGATGATTGAAGACACACAGACTGCTAAACAACGTCTTCAACAATATTAAATCTACGATGGAAATTGAAACCGACAACCAACTACCGTTCATTGATGTGCTATTCAACCGCAAACCTGATGGAACACTGGAGACCTCCGTTCATCGGAAAGAAACACACACGGACCAACTCTTTAGTTTTCACAGCAACCACCCAGTTTGCCATAAAATGAGCTGGATTCGAACTCTGTTCAAACGGGCTGAAACACACTGCAGCACCACAGAGCGCCGGAAAAAGGAAGAATTACCTATCCCGAGTATTTCTTCGCAACGGATACCCACGGAATTTCATCAGACGGAGTCTACTACAGAGAACTAGAGTCCAACTCTACCGAACCATCAACGAAACGAATTGCACTGCCATACGTCAAAACTGTATCAAAATGACCGCAAGACTTCTGAGGACACATGGTATCACGATAGCGCACAAGCCAACAGCAATATTACGAAGGATACTATCAAAACCAAAAGAACAACACAAACCCGCCGACAAAAGAAACGTTATTTACAAAATCCAATCGATGACTGTGGACAACACTACGTCGGTCAAACCGGACGGAAATTATCAACACGAATACATGAACACTAACTGGCCATCAAGAGGCACGATCAATTTTCCCTGCTCTCCGCCCACGAGGTTAAAACTGGACACGCCTTCAACCTGAATACTGCAGAAATCCTTACTCAGTCAAACACCAAACATGCAAGAGAATTTCTCGAATCCCGGTACTTATCAACCAGGTCAATAAACAAACACGTCGAGCTGGACAAGATCTATGAACCAATGCGAATCAAGGATTTGAGGAGACGTAGACACCATCAAGCCCAAATGCCGGTAAAACCAAACGGAGCAACTTGAACTGATCATATCAAAGTCGAAACAGGACAATGGATAAACAATCAGACGGAATTCCAAAAAGAAAAGAGATGACACACTCAGTCAATTCACAACCAATCCGATTCGAGGTCAGAATGCGGTAGCGACAAGGAGAAGCCAGTCGGACTCCAGCTCGAGGACTCCGGGGAACAACCAATCGGAAGTCGGGTCAAAGTTCAAGTGAAACGAAGTCAACCAATGGTGAGCTAGGTCAAAGGTCAAACACGACGGGAAGAGGCCAACCAGAATTCGGGTCAGCAGGTCAACTCACTCTGCTAAATAAGAGCAGGCATCCATCGAACTTCATCAAACCCCACGCTCGAAACCATACACTGAAACACTTACGCACTGATGATGTCACCTCGCTTGGTAATGAAACGTTTGCAACCTAAATGTCAAGCTCGGCGAGCATACGAATACCAAAACCAGCAATCCGATCTACGAACAACGCCACCACTGTTTCCAACCATCAGAAACTAGGACATTCGTACGTGATCGATCTTCACTTTTCTTCGAATTGCAGTCGGGATCATGCCAAAGGCTAACATTCTCCGTTGAGCATCGCATATTAAAGAACTGATATTTTGTGTGAAAGTGACATGGTCAGGTCAGAATTCCCCTAATGCCTAATCTTTCAGATCAGGTAATGGAAATACGTGATTATCGTGTAATGACTTACTGTTCTCTTTGTCATTATTGAGTTGGTGTTAAGTCGTAATCTTTGCACCACGAAAAGTCAACATCTGGAGTGTTTAAATGCGACATAGGCTCAGTAGCTTTGGGATGCACGATTTTTATCACCAGCGATGGTTGACACCAGTGGCTAGCATCCATACAACTGTTTTAAAGATCCAAATTTAGATAGACAAGAGAGAAAAAGACAATTCAAACTGATAAAGTAACCTTAAGTTGCCTGCAATTTGCGCACAAAAAACAAGTTGCAATGAAGTTTCAAATGGTTTCTTTGGAAGTTCCTTAACCGTCCTTACCTAGCAGACTACTCAGTTACACAACGGTAAGATTTCTGCCACCGAGTCCGGTCAGCTATCATCTGCTCATGCGTCCTAAGTTCCAGCTTGGAAATGATGTGGTAGCTAACGTGGTTGAAATTGAATTCATTTTTCTACCCAATTTAGTGGTTGTTTAATCTATCTGCTGCTGTCGTTTTCGAAGTGACAGTAACACAAGATGCAACCATCAAAGCACCGTTAAGCAGTGGTCGACAGGGGGCCTGAATTCAGAAAGCTGTCGACACTTTCTGAAAACTTTATCGAGTTGGTTGGTTAATTTCTAGCACAGTTTATGTATACATCAATCTGGAAGCTGAAAATACACTGTTAAACACTAAACGAACGAACAGACTGTCACCTATTATCCTCACCGCTGTTAACCCATTCATGTTATCCGACGTGTGCGACCGAGCGCGAAGATCAGTGATCGAATAACCAAAGAACGTATCCCGGAAACTCACGTTCAGCAGCTGTATACTACAATTGTTTTCAATAATGCTTGTATGCACGTTCTTACGTTATGATTCCCTATAGTCAAAGGTGAAGCACATCGCCGGAGACCATTCTCCCTTATGAGTCTTGTAACTGAGTTGTTTCAAACACTGGTATATTTCAACTGCTGTTCATGACGACTCCATAAGTGGTAGATTTCCAAAAGGTCACCATAATTACAAATGTCAAATACGGACACCAGGCGAAAGTGAGGAACTGAGTGATTTTCAAATGTTGAAGTAAGAACTCTCTAATGCTTGAAGATGTCACTGTAGAATGGTCTACGCGACACAACCATTACTTGGGGAAACGGCATGACCTTGCGTGTGTCAAGAGTGATCCGACAGAGGCTAGGACTCACCAATCGTGAACGAATCACTTTTGATGAAGCAGCGACTTAAGACTAGAAATAACAAAATAATCATTGCAATAACATCAAATCCAGCGAACCCTGCCATCAAGTCGGGAAGCCTCTTCATGCTATTTACAAAGCCCCGTCAAATCAACCAAAACAAACCCGACAGTGCATGACAGACCGTCGAGTCGGTCGCCACTCAGTCACATGTTTCAGGTTTGTTGCCAAAGGGATCTCATGCACAGCCTGCAACTCCAACAATCACGATCGGACCGGTCTTAACATACACAGGGGGCGATAGTAATTCAGGTTTGATGAAACAATGCGTGTGCGTAACTCAAGCCATCTATAGTTTTGATGATGACACCTGTTGGCAACCAACTCATTACATTCACTTACTGTCTCAATTGCAAGCATGCATTTTATAGTGTGTAACGGTACTGACCTTGTGATGAAGTGTTCGTCACATCTTGTCTCACACGACTCAAGCTATTTACCAGGTTACATTAGTATCGATGCACCGTTGTACAAACCACTGCTGGTTTCGAGCGTCAATTCGTCAGGGAAGTGTAAACACAGTGCACATCGGGGAATAAGGGATCTATTCTCAAGATGTGATTGGATGATAACACCGCGCCAGAAAGTCGCAACGCCTACAACTCAACTGCAACACAATCTCCAAAACTATTAAACTGTTCCATAGAAAAATTGTCCGTCTCAGTCGGATGCAAAAATAGACCATCAACGAATTATGACGGTCCGTGAAGAGACTATTGTCGAAATTTGGAGAGTCCGTACTTCCATTAATGACCGGAATAAAAGTTTTCAGACTGGAATCAACGTAAGGTAATGTGCCACAAACAGTAATGCTTAGAAGTCCAGATTTGCCGGAAACACACGACCCGGTGAACTATGATCGTACATCATTGTTCGATGCGTTTTATTAATGAAAAAACCCTGACAGAAAACTGCTTACTTACTGGCAGGCCTCGTGGAGTTGCCGTTGCTGAACGTCTCTGGTCGTTCGGGAATTTGTCCTCAACGGAGTTCAAATCTAGACTCGATGAAGTACGATGTCGAATGATCCGGTAAGTGCAGACCCCAATATATATGAGCTAACAGTAACCATGAGCGTTAGCTCGCATGATCATCAGCAGACAATGTTGCCTAGTACTGAGTCCTCCAACCGGTTCTGACTGGAGAAACTATTACAGACAGTACAGTACAGAGCCACCTCTGAAACTGGTCGCTTGTCACAACCAAAGCAGGTAACCGTAAACCTCAACGGTAACAAGTAGCGCTTACCAGATGTTCCGAAACTGTAGGCACACACTGTTCGCTGATCTCAGTAGGGCATTCTCGTTACCAGCTCAATCTGATAAATCCGGAAAATGCATTAAAAGTTGAGAGCATTTCATTTCAGCGTGTAGTAATTTTTAATAAAATTGAATTCAACGCCAGCTGTTACATCTTATGTGACATATTAGACTACACGTGGGCCAGACACTGTCCACCCTCCCAAACCTAAACAGAAACAGTCGCAGCAATTGGTTTCGAACCCAAAACGGTGACTACCAATCAACGTCACTGCGAATGAGCAATCGCGAGATTTGAAACGCACCGTCAGAGGCGTCAAATAGGGGATCTCCTTCAGTGACTGATTTGGGCTGTGCTTTTAAAGAGAACACGCTGGTGAACCATACTAATAATTTAAGTAACCTGTTTAGAAAAAAGACTGGGATCTCGATTGTTTTGACAAGTGTCTCTTATTTTTTTTTCAGACGAGGATGGCAGGCTGAACCGGGTAACGGTCCAGGATACTGCCCCTCTTGAAGGAAACATCAGGCGATGACTTACGAAGGATGAACCACTCAGTTACTGTTCATTTATGGCAATAAATGCTGTCATACAATAATTTTCCAATTGCATTTGTGGGTCACGCTTGTTTAATTGAAAGGTACACCTTTTTCTGGCCGCGCTCGTGCAGGCCGAGGTCAGCGTATGGTCTGTTCTTTGAGGAACATATTCTAAACACGAACACTGCTGCACACACACAGGACGCGGAACGTAATCAGACGGACCTATCTGGTTAACAAATGCATAGACCGCCAACGAAATAATCAATGTTAGCGACAAGTTGTAAACAAATGGCATCTAACACCAGCTGGTTGACGGAGCCAAATGGAAGTGGACACGATCGGACGGATAGAGCTTTTAGCCAAATTGAAATTACACGGCCATCTACGCAAACACACAGTGAAATACCAAGACAAATGCAATTGGGTTGAAGGAACAAGAGCGATAAAGTTTTCAACGACTACAACTTTATTCCTCAGACTGAGAATTGCGAGCCCCATCCCTACCCGGGTTGACAGTCAGATGGATGGAGACTATCTAGTACGCCGTGTGAAAATGGCGGAGTATGAAACCCACCTGAAGAGATCAGGTTCTCGAACGGTGGAAGTCCACACAAAAAGCATGAGTGGCGCTGTTTTCATCGGTCACTACATTAACCTTACCGCGTTAAGGAGTGTACTGTCAGTGTATATAATGGATACGATAATTAGGAGCAAAAGTTATCCAAACCGAGGTGCAATGCTTACAATGTGAAACTTCATCTACAGAGTTCCCCGTGTTACACCACCTAGGTGTTCGAGGGAAATTTGAATTCACTGTCTCACAGGACATACGTGTCCAGGTTACGAATGTGATGTAAGACGGAAGGGGATTGATTTTACGGTTGACTGATAGATCGGACTCGACCCTTTTCTGCTCCACGTACAGTTGCAGAGTTTGGTACGCTGCTGAATAGTCAATATGATAGATCATCCGTAGATTCAATCACATCCGCATTATTTTTCTCCTATTTATTCCCATTTGTCATCTTCTTGAAACCGGCGAGTTCTTAGTGTTGCAGTTGCGAGTGGAAGTAGGGCTAGGGATACTGATCAATCTTTTGTCAAGTTCAAAGAAGTTAGGCACTTCTGCCAGATCGTTTGTCACAATGGCAAGCAAGGGTGGCATGATTTCATGTTATCTCGGACCATTTAAAACGCTTCTGGGCGGACACAGTCCCATATCTTCGTAGCAAGTCGAAGTGAATATTGCACTGTCTAGAACCGATACAGTAGTCTGTTTCTTCATCTAGATATACAAGCTGATTGAAAGTATTAAACTCTTCCCACACTTGCTTCCTTTTAATACCAGCTTGCATTTTCTTTGCCAGTTGAGCATTCACCTAGGTTGAGTTAGTGAAAGTGAAGCTGCACCGAATAATATTGTTCGCATTGCACGTTCATATCACCTTAAGTGTTAGCCAGAGTGTATAGTAGAGGGTTTTGCATCTCTGTAGTATGTAGTTACCTATAAAAGTCACCGTTCGAACTCAACTCAACTTACTCACAGTTAGCCAAATTGCTGTTTAGGGTTGAAGAGAACTGACTTCGTTTGATCACAAGCACCCTATCTCACACAGGGCACATCAGCGCGCTAGCAGTTGCGTCAGGTGACGGGGACAACAAACATACTGCCTGGGTCGAAACCCACTAATCGCACGAAACCACACTTTCCAGCAAGCCATGAATTAGGATAGGTGACGAATTAGCAGGCATATTTCACGGAGAATGGCCTTGTGGCAGTAGACGCATTGGTCACTGCGACTGAACACCTATTCATCGACTAGAACAGGTATAACTTTGAGTATATGAGCGGAGGTGTTCACGAAAATGACCGTCGTGATTATGACAAAAAAACACCAAACCTCAAATACAAAATGAAAAAGCTGATGCTATTTCAATAGAAGACAAAAACAATTGTCCACATAGCTAGGCCATTTTGAGCGAATTAGTGTGACGAAAACGTAATGGCACGAAATACGGGAAAATAATTCCTGAGGCAATGCTCTGTAATTGGTCATATGCAGTCCGCGGGAACAGCAATAACTTTGAAAAAGGGAGATTATCCGATGTGCACTGCCCGTAGCTTCAAGGGAAATTATGTTCTTCTTTTCGTCACAAAATGTCACCTTTGTCTGGCTTTCAAATAGGCGCCAGCAAAATTTTCAACTAATCAAAACAATCCATACTACCACGGATCACGTGCCTATTTTTACACGGCACCGTAACTAATGGTAATTAAAAAATTGTTGCATCAAGCGAAACGGCCAACTGAAACAACCTAATGTGCAACACTTCACCGTAGCATTTTTCAAGCGATGAAATAGGGTGAACCAACCGGAAGTCAATATACGTTTACTAAGTTTACTTAATTTAACTCTTGATCAATTTTTTGCTGATTCAAATTCAAATTAACTCAACTCAACTGTGTGGCCCAAGTTGTACCTAAACCATGACACTCCAGGGTACACCCTGTTAATTGACAATTGCAGTACATAACCACCTGGAAAAACCTAACGGTAGTTTTAGAGTATTGCATAGCACAAGGTACTTTGCTACCATGTGACAGACTAGGTAACTTGAGCTGAATGTTGCCAGTCAGCCGAAACCTACTATGGAACCGCCGGCGTCCTGACCGCAGAGCAATTCCGTGTTATTTGTGCGCAACCGTACTCCGGATAGCCAAAACACCATTTCATTCCTACTGAATTTCATGCAATTCCCCTGAGCTAGTTTGTATATGAGGCTGTGTTCAATGACAAAATATGAAGAACACAATAAGACCAAAATCGGTGTCCTTAAATATCCAGCTACAATCAACGCGGATCTGTTTAAGAAGTACCTGATTCCAAAGCTTATTACCGTGAATGACACCGACCCTCCTGGACAATGTCCAACTGGTCAATGGAAGTAGATGGATATGAAACTAAACAGAAAGGTACTTCGTGTAAATCCGCTTGTGACAAAATGAGTTTAATGTAGTTTACAGAATCAATGTTATGCAAGCGCACGCTATAAACTTCGCCAACTTCTCTTAAATTTGGATCGTAAAAATTTTGCTTCTAGGCTACTCATTTGTTCCAACTGAATACAAGTGAACGCGTGAGAAACCGCATGGATTAAAATCTACCAGAAACCTTCATGACAAAGGTCTGAGGGAGTACGCGGACGGTTTCTAGGCTTGCGGAAAAAGTTCCTAAAACATCGCAAATATAGTGCGAAAAAAATGGAAGCAGCCACCACAGTCAACGATTGCACAATCCACTAATGAACAGATAAAATCGGAATGTTAAATTATCGTGACTCACGTTCCGGAGAAGAGCTTTCTCCAAGACAGTAGACAAGTAGATGAAACAAACTGAAGTTAAGTCAATGCAAGCTATCGTACACAAACCGAGCGAACCAATAAACAAAATGCTTTGCAGACAAGGAAGAGTGTGGCCAGGAATTTAAAAAGGACGTGTTGGATTGTCAGTCGCTTAACCGATGTTAGTCGAAAAAGAAACGAACGACATACCGTTGGCCTACGACAGCAAACCTAACATGTGCTAAATGCGGACATAATCCAGCGTTATCGCGAAAAGGTGAAGTGAAGGCGATAAACATAGCTGACAAGTTAGGGATTGGAACTATTTATTGTTAATATACGCTTATGACTATGTACGAATTCATCCGAATGACAAATGCTCGAATCACAGTGGCCACTTCCATTGATCAGCAGGCGGCAGCTCAATCAGTGACTCCCAGGGTTTCCATTTGAGCATACTTCTGGCAAGATCGTACTCGCGTTTGGCCTGTAGGCAGGACATGAAAAACACGAAATAACATACCAGTTATCAAAAGAAATTACGATGCTGCGGAATTCGTCACCAAAGAATGAAACAAATCGTACGAAAACTAGTGATGCTACTAGTAACATCTTATAGTAGTCGGGATATAACGGAAGATTAAAACTGTTGGGCGAGGGTATTTAGTGACAGTTTGCCACAACCGAAAACAAAGAAATCTGAGTGACCCGTTTCAACACCTTTACGCAAGGCAGTAGATGCGAAAAATACATAACTATGTTTCTAACAGCAGGTCTGAGTAAGTAAGCAAGTCCAGAATAGACTAAGATTTGGAACTAATCACTCTTGATAATCAAATCTGAACGCTCAACCACTTTCACTTGTGAGCAATAATCAGGTTGCCCGATCGTTTCGAGAGAAGACACAGTAACTGCCTGTTAACTCCAGTCGATAACCCCGCGATTAGGACTTCGAAGACAGGTCGAAATTCAATGAGAGAAACCCAAGTCTGATGCTTCTTTTCGAAAGAGGTTGGCTGTAAAGTCTAGTTGAATGCGAAAGCTGCGATCAAATGTGAGCGGTGGTCAACTTGAAAATAAACCAAATCCCCGACTACTCATCAGCACTCTTACTAAAGAAAGATGTTCGCTAGAAAATACCTATTGAAGTCATGAGAACGACAAAGTAGCGACCAAGACTTGTTTTCTGCATTTGATCATCAGGCTAATTACAACACAAATATGAAAACAGCAACTAGAGTGAGTCTGAAGAATGGTCAATAAAGGTCATGGACGGTGTGTCGGTCATGAGCTTAGTTGACTGTTGTCCACGGGAGGTTGACAGTGTGCACAAACTTCTTCTGAGTGCGGAGGTCAGGGTTGCGCAATCCGATGCTAATGGCTTCGGCAACGGTCACCATTCGGAACCTCACCATTTTTGATCGATTCCTTGGCACTCGGTTGACAATCTTGAGAGCGTCTTTCTTACAGAGAGAATGATTAGAGTCGGTCAGCGAAGAACAATCGCGCTTGAAACCGTTTTAATCCCATCACTGTTCAACCACACAAGATGACGTTCACGCACGCTATCAGATAACCACCTTGTAGTAAGACCAACATATGATGCTCGACATGAGCAAACAAATGAGTACACACAATAACTGGTTATAGAAAATATATGTTTGTCTTTGAGTTGTGACGATAACGGGTGTTGGACGGAAACTGACGCACGATTGAGCGGCAAGGTAGGTTGTTTCGACGGACTTTCTGAGCTTTCTTGCGATAATTTCGGTCACGGGATCTCCCTTGAAAGGAAGACTAGTAAACGCAAGTTTCTTATTCCCAGAGGGTGGTTTGAGTTTCAACTGATGAATTCACTGAGATACACCTAACCACACGCTGAGAGTTAAGCACTCACCCGTTCGGCTTGCATCACTTCCTCAAAAATTACATGAAAACAGACTGTGTTGTGAATATGCTCTAATGAAGAAACAAATGACTGGACTGATCACGCTGACGTGTTGTTATTTTTTAGGCGACTACATTAAGTGCTCCGAACTGTTAATAGTCGACTCACTATGCTATTTTATGAATTGCCACAAACGACCATTATTTTCTGCGGTTGCGAGCACTTTTGATCCTTGTGAAATACAAACAGAGGTGAATATCGCATTATTGAACAGATTTTTAAAAGAAGGTTGAAACAAGAAGAGGGCATACACTGAATTGATCATAGTGAACATCGGTCGATGGATTTATTCTACTGACTGAATAACCTATCATGCAATGAGGATGATCATATACGACAGGTTTTCATGAGCTCTTGTGAGCTTTAGCAGAATTGGCATGCTGCAATTGTCTGAGTTTTGAAGGGTTTTTATCAAAATATTGGTCAATGATTGTGCTTGCTTACTTCAAGATGAACTAGACAGTGTGGCGGTATTACAAGTAGTCCACGCTAACCAAGCAATTAATATACCCCAGTTCCAATGAGTAAGAAGGAAGTGCAGGAACAGAAGCACAAAAGAGATGATTCATGCACTTCGTTCACTCTAAAACTACACCTAGATGGTTCTGTTACCATACATTACTCGCAGATCTCAGCTAGGCCCCAAACAACCTGGCCATGCCTTTGAAGCTGACGGGTCTAACATGAAGAAATGATGACACTTGGTTCTACCCTATAACTTTACCTTCATAATTTAAATCTGGGGTTGGTGAGTCGTTGCCACCAAGAAGAGAAGTAACGGATGAGATTTGACCACTGAAATCAAATGAGCAAATAACTGCTAAAAAGAAGTTGATAGCTGTTGTGCCGCACAAAAAGTTAACTGCACTATGGGGGTACTGCAAACCCCGACACCGGTCTCTTATCCAATGTTTAACATTCTGATTGCATCTGGCAAACGAGTGACAAGCATAAACATCCGTTTCGTATAAAAACTGGAAGCAAAACAACAGCGGCAATAGAAAGTATGACACAGTTTCCTAACCCACTTTGTTATATTGACATGGTGAACAGGCTTGTGTACTACATCGATCTGGAAAACTATGCCAATTGAAACTTTTGTTCTGTGGATCACAAAGTTTGCCCATTCGTATGAAAGATGCATTCGATTGCCGTAGTTTCCACCATTTAACCTGAATAAAATGGGTTGACCACACATAAGCAAAGTGACAGTCCATCGGCGCACATTTCCGAAACCTGCAAGTTCGCGACCACATACACCACCGAATGGAAACTCTTCCTGAAATAGTGGACTCGTATTCGCGAAGTTGCTGATTCTTATCTCCTTCATAAAGTTTCGCTGTTTTCTTTATCTCTCCCGCTGTCCTATCTCTATTCTTTTTTGCGCAGCTGTCACTTCGCGGACAATTGTCAGAACAAACAGCGGTCCGAGCCGTAATGTCCGCGCGTAAGCCCCAAACAGAAAATGATGATGACGATAGTACAGTGCCACTGTACAAAAAGCGATTCTGATGACAAAAATATTCAAATTTGGTGTTCACTGTGTGCGTCCGGGTCAGCGCTCTATCTAACTAATGTTCACACTTTCATAACAGAATCTGGTACGATGCATCATCAGAGCGCCTGAACATTAACAGAGCCATTCATAAGATAATGCTCCTCCTTAAGCAAACATGGACTACACAATAAGTGGTGAGGCCATGAAAGACCCTACATGGCAGAATGAGGTCAATCGTAAAAATGCCAACATAAATGACACTTTCACTTTCTTTGATGTGCTCTCTTTATTCAGCGAATTCACGTCATAAGGTGCAAACGTCAAGCTTAGATATTCAACAGCCAACTGAGATGTTACGTGCATTCGCGTAAGTATCCCAAACAGCAAAATAACTTAGTACTTCTGAAGCGCGGTTCGGAGATCAGCATTGTCTGCAACAAAAGTTCATTTTTATTGGGTATTGGTAGCCTGTTTTGTGCATCCCAAATAGCAACTGAGGACGCAAAACTCAAGGTGTAAAAAAATCGCACAGTTAACCGCATAAAACAGGAATCCGTTATTTGTGGACAAACGGCGTGGAATGCGGAGGCCAGTTTGCAGCTTATCCCTCAGTTATACAGCCCGCTACGTGCCGAACTACCGTGCGAATGCTTTAATGATAACAACTGAGTGGCGTGAACAAAATGAACACCCAGAAACGAGCCTGCTTTTAACGACCACGCGAACGTAGAATGAAGGTGGAACCAAGCACTACCATCGCATCGACAAAACGATCATTACATGGAAAAATATAAACCTCAGTTCATTCCGAACATTGGGTAAATAAGAACATTCCAATCATGAGGCAACCGTGTTAACCACTGCGCCA
>QNGE01005986.1:10761-32127 GCA_008508345.1 Paragonimus westermani | reverse complement strand
TCTCTTTCTATATAGGGTTTGCTGTTTCTTCATGGTTGTGTGGCAGTTAAGCATTAGTGTGAACCACTGATGTATTGCTGTCTATGATGATGATGATTGCTTCAGAAGCAACTGACGCATACGATACCGTCAATAACAGTTGCGTTACTTACTGACTACAGCCAGTGGATGAGGGTATGTTGCATCCACTGCAGAAGGTTAGGTGCTGACCACAGTACTAGCAGCCTGTCCATTGGTCCAGCAACAGAAAACAAACAGATGGACAGAGTCTAGCTCTCGTGCTGTCAACACTAAACCTTACTAGACGTGTCTAGAAAAGAGGTGTGGAACCATGGTTCCACACCTCATACGTGTCGCAGTGCGTAGCACAGTTCCTTACACAGGCTAACTTTACACGAGATCCAGAGTTAGACTTTTTCCACCATCAATGGTGCATAAGTGCGAGTTCAGATATGAGCCTGGGGCGACTAGGTGAATACGAATCAGACAATGGGTAATTCTGGAACGTGTGAGCCACTCAAAGAAAGCCGAAAGGGTAATAATTTTTACCCCATCCTCCACAATGGGCTTATAGGAGAAAAAGGCTGAGAAAACCGAAAGACTTGTGCGCAACTTACTACGACTTTTGTCGCAGCTTGCAGCACACTCTTTAGAGCATTCGCCCCTTTCTTGGGGTGAGAATAAACTACTAAGCCTTAGTATTCGATTAATAGTTTGATATAAACCGCACGAACTCCAGATTGACAAGCAATCACCCATACGAAGTAAATTTTAAAGAAGGCAGATGTAAAGTAATCATGACTTACCATGTGACAAACCCGCACTATTCATTGTTCACAGTTACACTGGCCTCAGTATGACTAATTCAGCGAAGGCCAACAGAACCGAACAAGTGGATTATAGCCATAACCGCAGCGACGAGCAGTCACCGAAAGACAACCGGGGTAAACAAAACACAACACGCAGGCCCACACTTAGAATGCTCCCGCGAGAAGTGCCTGACCAGACGAAAAGAATGTCCAGAAGCACGGTTGCGACAGCATTATTTCAGCATCTGGGCTACAAAAATGCACATTAACATTAAAAGCAGTATCCAAAAACCTTTAGTTTCTGTTGCGAGGTGTACAATCTCCTGAGTTAACGAGATGATTAGGTGTAACCGCCGCTACGCGAGCGGCTGTAGTTAATACCCGAAATTAACTGTTCAGAATAACCAGAAAACTCGTGGATCTTGATAATAATCCACAGCGATTTGTTGACAGCGATCGCTGTGAAGGGAAAATCTTTAACGAGAAAGAAACACTGGTAGTAGGATAAATATTTTTTAATGAAACAGGTTTTTGCCGTTGAAATGAATTCATTTAAAAAGCCTGCCAAAATTGTCTAAACAAATAGCAAAAATTGAGCGATTCAAAGTAGCCGAAACTTGTGGAGAAAGAACAGAACCTTAGCCTCTCTCACCAAGAACGTGGCGTCTACAACAGATCAAGCACGAGTGCGCGGAAAGCCTGAGGTGCGATCTAAATTCCTGTTCAGTTCCTAAGACACCATTTTATCGTTCCGCTAATGGTGCGCGCATCAATTTTCGTATGCTATTGACGTTAGTTCTTCCTCATTAACGCTTTACCCACCCTAATTATTTTTAGGTTATACTTCCAGTTTGTCGATAGAACCTGACTGCTATATTCTGCCCGCATCCCACTTTTCAGCCACTGCGCGGTTAACTCGAAATTTGGTTTAAATTTCCTCGCTGTCATTGCCCGTTCATATTTTTTCTATCTTGGTGCCCAGTGCATCAAAAATTATACACGACCATTGCTATTCATTGTCGAATAGCATAACTCATTGCATATTGTATTATTCGTGTTCGATAGTATCCGTACTATTTTTTAGCCTCCTTGCATATTACTCATCCTTGTCGACAATGACCCGTGTCAGATCTAGCAGTGCTGGGACTCAACAGACAGTCTGTAGCAGCAAGCGCCTGTGGCCGGTATGGATGTAAAATATCCGTACAAAACGGCATGCAGTTCGGCCAGTGTCAGAAGTGGTATCACTTCAAGTGCACTGGTCTTAACGAACACCAGTACAAACAGCTAGCTTCCTCACCTCTTACTTACACCTGTGTGAGTTGCAAGTTCAGCGAAAACCAAGGCACCGCTCCGCATCTGACTGGTCTTACGTGCACCACATCAAGTGGAGTGACGCAAAAACCTGCAACTGTAAATGTGGGACTCTTCTTAGCTCTGTGTCTCCTCCCATTTCTTCCATGGAGAGTAAGATAGAGGTGTACCAAAGGACTCTGCCCGAAATGAAATTGGAACTACATTCTCTGAATGATTATATAGCGCTTGATCTCCCTGGGGTTGCGATCACCAAGAAAGCAGTTGCCCTATCAACTGCCCACATAGAGGAGGCGACAGTAAGAATGAAGGAAAAAGCTCTCAGGGAAAAGAGAGTTGTCTTATGGGGCCGCTTCCCTACAACCTCTTCTCCAACCGAGCTAGCTAAGATAGTCCTAGGAACTTCCTTCTCCTCGGATGCCACAAACATGGTACATGGGAGAAGGATGCGGGCCAAGACAACCAAAAAGTCACTTGGCCTTTCGGTAACTTTGCCAGCCATGCTCAGCCCCGAGGTAGCGGTAGGCAAAACAGAGGCTTTAAAGTCCGCCAACGCCCATCTGAAAGGCGTATCTTTCGACCGCTCCCAGCAAGAAAGAGCGAGATGAGAAGAGCGGGCTAAGACTAAGTCACAAATCTTGGCAAACCAGAAACTACAGCTGGAGACTTAAGTCGTAGTTTCTGCTCTCGAAGTAGCCCCTCAGACCCCTGTGCCTGTTGTGGAAAGCGGACGCACCGTCTGTATGGTCGTTCCAACGACCGACGCCTCAGGCACAGGCACAAGCATTGAGGATACTCACACCGCGCAAAAACCGTCTTCAGACTTACCCACCCTAAAACCCACCAGACTGCCCAGCAGAAGACTGTTCCTCCCATGAGTTCGGAACGGATGCAGCCTGCTAGGACCATCTCCCACAGATCAAAAAGCATCAGTTTGGGCCACCCCTATAAATATCTCTTCCAGTAGCCCCATAACACAGCGCCCTTTGCCGTCTTCCAAGCCCGGCTCCCAGCAAACGAAGAAGTCAAATTTTCCGTGGGTGAAAACTTCCAAACACCCTCCCAAGTAGCGGAATTTGACGGGGGCGAAGAGTTCGTAGGTGGCGGCACCCAGAATGCTAATCAAACGCCCGGTAGGGTCGCTGACGTACACGCAGGCGGTGATCTCACGCCCGCAGCCTCGAAGGATGGCCGTCAGAACAACTCGGAAGAACAGATCGAGTCCAGCCCCACCACCCTCCTCAATTCTAGGCCTTCCTTCCCAGGCTCTTCCTCATACCCTCCTTTCTATTTTCTCGCGAAATCCAGCGAGAAAGTAGTTTCCAGATGCAAGTATACAAACTGTCTGAATCTGTTCAATAAATTACCCAAAATCAGACAGTCAACTCATTACACCCAACCACACATGTTCGCCTTCACGGAGACCTGGTTTGCATGTGATATCAGCGACAGTGAACTGAGTATCCCGGGGTATTCAGTTTACCGGCTGACTCTGCCCGAGAGAGAATGGGGGGTTCTGCGATTTTTCTTCAGCAGTGTCTCCCGACACATGGCTATTGGTGGCTTCCAGTCCTCTGATAAATGTGACGCTCTGTGACTACGACTGCCACTGCGTGGCCAAGACTCACTCCTAGTGGGGGTTATTTATCGTTCTCCTTCATCAGACATCCCCGACGACGACACCCTTCTCGTAAGCCTGGAAAACTTCCTAGGCTTACAGCGTTTTACTCATTTGCTTGTTATGGGTGATTTTAATGCACCCAAGATAAACTGGGTATCAGTTTCCCATCAGGACTGTGAAAGCGGATTCTCGACTTCCTTATCAACGCTGATACGTCGGAAGGCGTGGTCACAGCACGTCACCGCCCCGACGCGGCACCGTTTTGGTCAGATTCCCTCTCTGCTCGACTTAGTTATCACTAATGTGAGCCACCTGGTAGACAGAGTGATCATCAAGCCACCACTTGGACACAGTGACCACTCTCTGTTAGCCTTTGACCTTATCTGTTACTGGTTACAACAACCAGCAAAAAGATTCACCGTTCGAAACTTTAATCAAGCAGATTTTAACGGCCTGAGAACCTACCTAGGTTCACTTCTTCTTGACTTGGACTCCGTGGACCAGAACTACCACACGTTTCACAGCGCAATTCAAAAAGCAGACGACTTATTTATACCGCGCAAACTGTGCATTTTCTCTTATCGGCCACCCCTTCCACGCAGGATACGTCGTCTTCTCGATAACCGTTCCCAATTATTCGCGAAGCATAAGCTTACTGGAAACTCAGAGGACCTAAGCGCGTTCCACATTGTCCGAAACAGGTGTAGGCGGGAAATCCGCGAACACACCAAACTCGTACAAGAGAAGATCCTCATAAGAGCCCGCGGGAACAAAAACTTCTTATTCAAGCATATGCGGCGACTAAGAAAGAACAAACCTTCAGCTCTTTCTTTACGACTACCCAACGGGGAGACTTCATCTGACTCCCTAGTTGTGGCCGAGTTATTCAGGGAGTACTTCTCGGCAATCTATAACGTCGTATCCCCGAGCTGGCATCCTGTACTACCGTTGCAGAAGTTCAGGCAACCACTCGTGACCGCTGAGTTTTCTGTGCTAGATGTCGAAGACCTTTTACTCAAGGTTAATCCTTACGGTGCAATGGGTCCCGACATGATCCATCCCAGAATACTCAAGGAAGCAGCTGTTAGTTTGGCTGAACCCCTTTATAAGCTGTTCAAGCAAACACTCCAGACTAGCATCCTCCCTAGCGCATGGAAAGAGGCGATGGTCACACCCATATTTAAAGTGGGTGACCGGCACTCTCCGGCTAGTTATCGGCCAATCAGCCTCACTAGCATCCCGTGCAAAATAATGGAGCGCCTACTAAAGCGCGCCATACTCAATCACTTCTTATCAAATAATCTTTTTTCTTCCACACAGCATGGCTTCCTTCCTAATCGGTCATGCATAACAAACATGCTTATTTTCATGGATAGTCTGACGGAGGCCAAAGACAATGGCCTCATCTCTGATGCCATCTTCTTTGATTTTGCCAAGGCTTTTGACCGTGTCCCACACGGCCCCCTGAAACACAAACTGGAAGCCTACGGTATTCAAGGAGAGGTTCTTCGCTGGATTGCCTCTTTTCTTGATAATAGAACGTTTAGGGTCAAGACCGGAGCAGACCTTTCGTCTCCCTCTTTCATTTCTGCGGGAGTTCCCCAAGGGTCAGTTCTAGGTCCTTTGTTATTCCTCATTTACATCAACGACCTTCCAAGCAACATTTCCAGCAGCGTCCTCTTATATGCAGACGACCTAAAAATCTGGAATGCCACTGATCCCAGCGCACTACAAATTGATCTTGACGCGATCAAGCGCTGGTCGGACGATTGGAGTCTCCCACTAAATGACAATAAATGTGCTCACATGTCACTCGGTGGAGATTCTGGCAATGCCTTCATGATTCATAGCGCATCTGGCACAGTAGATATCATGAGAATCGACCTGAAGAAAGATCTGGGCATCTGGTTGTCATCTAACTTGTCCTTCACGTATCACCATGAGATGGCGGCAAAAAAGGGATTTGCCGTTCTTATGATGATTAGGCGCACTTTCCCCCGCATGGACAAGAACGCTTTTCAAACGCTTTACGGGACTTATATAAGACCGCTCCTCGAGTATGCCAATCAGGTCGTGTATACCGGCCTGCAGAGAGACATATTAGCTGTTGAGCGTGTCCAGCGCGCGGCCACCAAGATGGTCGCGGGCCTGAGTAATGTTACTTACGAGTCTCGACTTGAAATTCTTGACCTTTACCCACTTGAATTTCGAAGACTTCGCGGGGATTTAATACTCACACACTTCTTCTTTAGAGTAGGTCTTGTAGAACAGTTCTTCACTGTAGCGAATGATGACGGCCGGCGAGGACATAATAGGAAGCTTTTCAAGCTTCGTCCTCGGACCTTTCTTAGGCAGCAGTTCTTTTCTTACAGGGTTATTAACTATTGGAACAGCCTTCCTTCTGAGGTCGTCAGCAGCGCTTCTAGGGATCGTTTTAAAGCTTTGCTTGATTCTCATTTACCGAAAATTGCATTATGCAAACAATCTTTCTCAAGTTCTTGGTATTCACTGTAATCCCAAAGAGCGGTGCTAAACCCTGTTTTCAATGGTCGCCTTTCAGCTCAACAGAAGCCCGCTGACACTGAGTAAGGAAAACCGACTGGATCCGGGAACCTTGGGCCGTTGCCTCGAACCCGTGTATCAATCGCTGAAATCGCTGGAATCGCTGTTAAACATGTTCCAGTCAGGAGCCCAGGGTTCCCGGATCAAGTCGGTTTGTCGACAGGCTTCTGATAAAGTGGAATGCAACCGTTAGGAACAGGGTTTGGCGCAGGCTTTTCAGATTACAGTGAGTAACAAGAACAGAGTAAGATTACTTACCTGATGAAATGTTTAGGCGAATGAAATTCAATCAGTTTTAAAAGACCCCTGGAAGAGCTGCTGACGACTTTAGAGGACAGGCTGTTCCAGTGATTTTAACCCTGTAGGAAAAGAACCTTTTTCTCGAAAAGTTCTGAGGATGAAGCCTGAAAAGCATCGTGTCAAATCCTCGTTGGCCATCCCCATTCGCTACGGTAGCGGATTGCTCCACGAGACCTAGTCTAAATAAGAGGTGTGTTAGAAGTCAATCACCGGGAAGTCGTCGAAATTAAAGTGGATACAAATCAAGAATTTCTAGTCGTAACTCGTGCGCGACATTTCTTGAGTAACTGACTAGCTTGGTAGCCTCGCGCTGGGTGCACTCAACAGCTAACAGATCTTTCTCCATGCCGATACACACGACCTGAGTGGCACACTGGGCGAGTAGCCTTGTATAAACCACGCAGAGCGTTTGGAACGCTCTCTGGTCTGTACTGTGGTAGAATTGTCTCATGTGTTGGGCTAACCTCTCAACTTAATCCCCGGGACCCATGGTTTTCGTTGGACATGCAGCTACCACTTCTCCGCGCAAACGTGAACGGCATCCATAGACTAGCTGAGCGGAGATGCTATGTAGGTCGGCCTTCAGCGTGTTTCGGACGTTTGACAATAGTGACGGCAGAAACCTGCACCATGAAAATTTGTTGCTACCGGATGCAGACATTTTGAATTGCCACATGAGAACGTTTAGCCAACGCGTTAGCGGGCAAATGACAATATGTGGTTTGCATTCAATCACATCCAAGCACGTTGACAGGCGATGCGAAGGCCAATTCAGAATGTGACTTGCACTCAGTAATCACAACAGCGGGACTGTCAAAATGGACAACTCAACGTCCCAAAAATGATCGTGTGACGGTTTCTGACAAACAATATGTTATGGCTTCTGGTCGACTTGTGAACTTGTCTACACGTGTTAGGATACACGTACATTCATTGGAAGTTTGCCAGGGCCCGACAAAGTCAACATGCAAGTAAGGGAAACGCTCGTCAGTGTTGTGAAACTCCCCAGCGTAGAAAGTTTGTGACGATAAATTTGAGTCCGTTCACAGTGCATACAGGATTTGGCTCGTGTGCTGATGTCACATTTGCCGTTGTCCCAGACAAAACGTTCGGTGACCATTTTGGCTGTTATGCATATGGCTTGTGATACATGTGCAACGTGTCAAACATTCGACGAAGGAAAGCCAAGGAAATAGCCGTGCGATTGATGCTTCGTGATAGGTCACAAAGAATCATTACTGCTAACAAATTCACATGTACTCGTTCAAGCTCATGGGAGGTCAACAGACTCGTTCTACCTTCAAAGTGTTGACCTGTGTCGCCGCGATCACTGCCAGATGGATTGGGCTGCTTGCCGTGCTTGCTGTAGTATTAGTTCGCAGTACAGCATTGGCGACTGGGTTCGAAATATCATAAACTTGGGGGGTGTCGGATGTGAGCTGATCGATATAATGCAGGTCTCAATTCTTTTTCGGGGAGTATCTGTCGGGTGTCGACAGTAGATTTGTGTTCCGCAAAGATGATGAAACATCCGCCTTTGAGCACTCTTCGATAATGGGGGATACTGGGACACATTGCTAATAATTTCTTCCCGAATGCACTTTGTCGCAACTCTGTTGATTGTAAGCTTCAAAAAAATGAGAACAGTGGGCGCCAGTCGTCACTGCATTGCTGCTGAGGGGATACTCCTGCAGCCACGTTTGATGCTTCCAGAGTTAACGCCAAAGGGGCGGAGAGATTATGGTGTGACAGTAATGTCATGCTAACGACAACTGTTTTTAAATTGACAGAAGCCTTTTAACGTTGACTGGAGATGGAAATCCGCGTGACTTGCTTCTCAGGTGGCCATTGAGCGGTGGCATTGGAAGGGTGTAAGTGCGAATTAAACAGCAATAGAAATTCGCTGAAACATCGAATCAGCAAGGCTGATTAAACGATGTAATCTCCAGACAGTTTACTGCTGCCCGCACCTTGTTAGAAAGAGATTCAGTCCCGCTCACAGATATACCGTAACCTAAATGGTTTGCGTAGAACATTTAGAACGTAAACCAAACTGGGTGCACTATCGTCCCTGGGGCGACCCAAGTGAAAATAATTATTAAACGTGTGCGCAATGTCCTTCATTCGATGAATTGGTGCCCAAGATGTTATCTAAATAAATATAAACGCCTTCCGGTCCATGACACTTTGTGAATAAAACGTTACTGTTTCCAAGCCACGTTGCTGAGACCAATCGACATGCATTCATTCTGGAAAATCCCGAATGATATTACTGATGCTATGTTCGAGATGCATTCTAAGGCTTAAAAATCTGGGTATGGGTGCGCACTGCTTCGATTATGGTGAATATACGCATTCTATATAGGTCTGGCCTGAAGTCCTAGGTGTAAGAAACTGGACATGTTTTGGCAGTGACAGTGGTGTTCAGTGCCGATTGGTCGCTACGTGGGTGCCATTTATTATCCGCCTTTCTAGGCACCGTGTACGAGCGCAAATCTTACGAACTGACAGACGGATGGGTAATACTGAGTTGAAGCATGTGTTCTACTTTTGCTGGAGCAGTTTTCAACTTAGCGACAGCTGAGTGGTTTGGATGACTTCCAACTGGCGGTCATCATGTGAAAATGTGAGGCGCGAAATCGGCTATAACTGTTGGCAGTTCCTCAGTGCGTCACATCAACCGAGGGAATTCGGACAGGAGCCTCTTATAAGGCTCATATTCCACGGGGTTAACAACATCAAACCGATCACAGCCGCGTGCGGCGACTTACCCAGAACGTCGTGTTTCGTCGAGGTATCAGCTAGACTCAACTGGTTTGCATTAACTAACAAACGGAAATGTCAAGGGAATTGGCAGAAAAAAAACAGGAAAAGGAATATCATTTACGAGGAAGATCAGGCGAAAACCACACAATGGACCAAGGTTTAGACTGAAAACCGATGGCCGGAGGTTTCAGTGAGCGTACCGTTTGCAGTCTTGAAAGTAACGCCGAAATTCTAACCCCGGATCTATTGCTGACTGCGGGATGACTAAATTCTGCTTCTGTATAAACTAGAGAGTTCATTTCGAGGGTCGGACCCCCCAGAAGAAAGCAACCGATTTCAGATTGGCCCTTGACTTTCGCTGATATAACCCACCAGCCTGCTGAGTTAAACAATTTTCACCTCGACGACTGCTTGCTGATCGGCATTGTCCAGTGTTTTCTTTGCACGTCTCACGGTGCCCACAGAGATCGCTGATCCATCGTTTTGGCAGCAATCGGGAACACGTTGGAAAATTTTTTGATGGAAACATGGTGTGCTGAATGCTGGAACGAAGATCTTGTGGGTTCATATCGTAACCGAGCCACCTGAGTGTTTGTTCCCTGTGGGTTGTGCTGAAACTTTCATCAAGTGCCTGGTGCAGGATTGCCACTTCCTCGCCTTTTGTAGCCAGCAAACTATTTACCGGGCTGTTGGGGGTAAATACCTGTCCAGCCATGATATGTGGTTCAAAAACTTCCATATACTGCGCCCATTATAGCTGCTGCGTCAGAGAGTGCGCGTGAGAAAACCATAGATAACAGACCCTGTGCCTACTGTGGAAGTCGCTGTATACTAGCGCGAGAAACACTGGCGAAGTGAACTTACTCAGTGCTTGTCGCATGTATCGAAGAAGGTCGATGGTTTATTGCTCCGAGCTGTGACCGGTGAAGCAGTTGTCTGAGACGCATTTAGTCGGATGGTGATTTGTTCAACAGACTCATGAATATCTTTCACTGAGCCCAGTGAGATATGTCTGACAAGGTTCAGCAAATCGCGAAAAAAGCAGGGTATGTGTTGTAAGAACTTGTCAAAATCGTCCGTTACACGCTGATTGCTAAATCTGTCTTCCACCACGGCGAAACACAACCCCGCACTAAGATCTCCAGAAACAAGGATTGCTAACGTGATCAAAGTTACGGCGGACGAAATCTCTTTAACGTCCAAACGGACTGAACGTATTGAAACGATTAAAGTGCAAGAAAAATGTATATAGTGTGCGCATTCATAACGTAGTATGTGGAGCGGAAAAAGTTTCACTGGACTCGATCGACATTAAAACGGGCTCGTCAGACTATGGGAGCAAGTTAACCAATGACAGCAAGTTGAGTAGGATGTGGCCATCCGGGCGTCAATTGTGGTAGATTATAAGTAGGTCGCGCGCCCTGTAGGGACGCCCATCCACGTTCATGACGTAAGGGGGGGCCTACCGTATTCCAAGAGGGCGTTCAAAACCAACTGTCGGCGATGTGTGGTTATTTCGAGCCGGCCACCCGCATCTCCCGACGCGGTTTTGTCATCCTTTCCGGCGCCTCTTTTCTCTTTTTGACAAGGTAAAACAGGGAATTAGCCCGAGTTCGGAGTGTTGTTACTGCTGCAATGAAACTAGACTCAGGCTTGAGCTGAATCAATCACTCCATTTCTCTATAACTGGAATCATGGCGCATCGCGACAGCCGAAAGTGCCGTGAGGTTGTTGGCGTAAGCTAAGTTAGTTTTGGCTTCAGACAGCATGAGTCAACTATACCCGCACCCGATCAACTGGTCTTATTTTGTATCACATGGGCACCTTCCAACCCGGAAAGCAGTTGTCTAAAACAGGGTTTAGCAGCGTAGTTGCTGTTTGTAGCATGTACCAAGACCAAAGTGGAATCACAAGTGTAAAGGTGTTCTATTTGACTGAGCGGCTAGCATTTCAATGAAACGGTCCCATCTAGCAACCTGAGAATTCAGTCCGAACAAGACAAAACATCCGATCAAGAAACAGGCAGGAAATTCGCGTTCAACGCAGTCGCAACTGGCAGCCGAAACATCGTTGGAGTATATGTAAACGAAATATAAACCACCTGTGGCCCGTTCCATGGGGAGTTTTAAGCTTTGGGCCGGATTGACCGATTGACATTGTTTTTAGTTGAGACCCAACTGTGAAACGTCAGGGCTTCGGCTGGAGTCGAACCAGTGACGGACACAGCATGCTTCAACGCGGTAAGCGTTATGCTAGCTGAGCTACGCAGCCACACCACGAGCTCGGAAATTTCACATTTGGACACCCATCAGTAACACAAGTGACACTGACAAAAACCTTTAGAGAACCAAACGAACCACTATAGCCGCCTCCAGAATCTGAGGACTACAAATATGTTATCTAATGATTTGGCGAGTTATACGCGGGTTCGAGACAAGAGCCCAAAGTACTCGCATCCAGTCAGTTTATATTGTTCGGTGTCAAGCGTGCGTCTGTTGGCTTGGAAAGCACACATTAGAAACAAGATATAGTACCGCTCCCGCAGATTTGTAGCAAAATACTCAAAACAGAGTGAGATCACTTGTCTGTCTTGAGTATCTAAGAGTGTCGAAGTGCTTTAAAAAGACCCGTAGGAGTGCAGTTGAAGACCTCATGAGAACAACTGTTCTGCTGGTTAGTGGACCCGTGAGAGAAAAAATGTTGCCTGAGTAAGGTCCGATGACGGAACTCACAAATCTTCTCGGCATGCCGTCGTCAGCCGACATACTCGCTGCGATGAAGAACTGTTTCACTGGACGTACTCTGAAGATGAAGCGCGTAAGAGTTGAATCATTATGGATTCGTCGAAATTCAGATGAGTAGAATTTGGGAATTTGAAGCCAAGATGTGTGCGCGACAATTCTTAGGTCCTCTGCTAGCTTGGCAGCCGCGCGCTGGACAAGTTCGGCGTCGAGTATGTCTGTCTTCAGACCGACACACACGACCAGATTAACACAATCAAGGAGCGGTCTCTTAAACCCCCTGAAGGCGTTTGGCACACTACTCCGCCTGTGTGACTGAAAGCGCAGTCATTGACCAAAACGTTAGTAAATCCGTTTTCGCAGGTATATTTTATTAGGTTATGAAAAGTAACCCAGATGATATTCCGATGCCTAGACCTTGTTTCATACCGACCATTGCGTTTTCTACTGTGCTGGGTACATTGTAAATCACAAAGGCATTATCAGAACTTCATGGAGTGGCAGGTGTGGGCACCTGTTATCATTTGGCCGTAGGCGCCGATCGCCCGATCAGCACCTATTTGCACCAGGGGCAGTCCGTAGTGCACCGGGATGACCGGCATACCGGGTATTCACATCGTCAGCGTAGAGGACGGAGCTGCTAGGAATGTTGCCGGGAAGGTCGTTGACCCAAATAGAAGTAACGGGGGAGAGACTACTCATATTGAGTAAAACCTGCAGAAATCGGGAAGGAGATCAAAGGTCCTGTCTCGATTCCAGTCAGAGTGATTCACCATCATGACGATAGGTAATCCAGCGAAGAAAATCTAAGGCCTCCAGTATGCATGTGAGGAAGCCATCTGGTGCAGGCTGGGGAGTCAAGACAAAATCAAAGATGGCGTCTGAGATAAGACCGCAGTCTCAAGCTAAAGTCAGGCCACCCACAAAGGTAATCATATATGTTATGACTGTCCAATAATGAAAGAGTACGCTGGGTTAAGAAAACATTTTTTCATAAAAGTGCTCAAAACTGGGGTGCTCCGATAGGCGTTTCAATATAACATATGGGTTGACAGCCTCAGAAAGCTATTTTTACAATTCAAAAATGGCTAGTTTCCAGGCGAGTGGCTTTCGTTTAATCATAAACAATTATACGACTTGTGAATATGGACTATGGAATTGACGCCATGAGATCTCTTGGCCCCCCAGATGCGAATGAGATGCACTTGTGTGTGCGACAAGGCCTCTCGTGCCTCCTGAAAGGAACCACGACCAGGTCAAGAAGGAGACCCCGTCCTTGTGGAAGTGTCACGGAGTGCTATGTTGGCAAAATCCCTCTCGACTACCCAGTCGTAACACGCCATTCACCTCTGTGGACTCAGCATGTGCAATCTCGGTTTATTCGGCCTGTAACGTTGAGCAGCAATGTTTCATGCCTGATATCACTGAACTGAACGCTCTGCTGAAACCAGTCTTTGTTAAGCGGACGCTCTGCCCGTAATTATTGGTTCACGGACGTTGAGCAGTAAGGATATGCTAATCGCAAAGGTTAGTGTCAAAATGGATATACATCCCATCGTTAGCAAAGCTGCAGAGCACCTACAGCGACAACTAATTTTTTGTGATGTTCTCAGTTCACTTCACCCCCTCCCCTCGAAAGCTACTGCGAAGGATTATGTATTCGGGGTATGCGATCTTCCGCGCATCGTCCTCACCGAAACAAGCGTAATGTGGGGTTCGTTGACATCTTCAAACGAACGTCGTTTGAGGTCAGAAGAGAGGTGTACCGAAGTTACGACAAATAACAACGTAACTTCACGTATGACAATTCGACACAGAAGATTGGAGGCTACTTCTAGATTGCCACGAGTCCAAGTTCAACCGGTAGAGCAGAATACAACCGGGGAAAAAAGATACCGCATTACGGAAAACACAGAGTTCGTGCGTGACATTCAAGGTCGTAGAGCTTGCCCTCGTACGCACATTCCATGGGTCGCGGAACAAGATGAAAGAAGTAACCATCAGATGATGAGCATTATTCCTACATAAGTTAAAAATCGGCAAGGCCAAATTTATAAGGCCTACAAACCAGGCTTGTGGAGACCACGAGGATGTGTTTCGCAACTAAATAGGACCAGCCACAATAATTCCTATATAGTTGAAATTCTTCGAACTGAGGACTGAAGGACGGCCTCCCAGTGCAGAACATCTGAGGGAACCAACACTGCAGTTCTGAAACACATAACATAAGTATATCTTGAAATTAGGGTGGCAAACCAATCTGCAAGAGATACATGTCAGATCCATCTGCAGCGAACCTGAGAAGCAGTCCGGTGAGTGGGCCCAACAGCCTTCAGTAACAGATGTCGGGACACCCCGCTTTTCTCATTCCAATGGCCTCCATCTGACATGGAACTATTTTGTCCAATCAAAATAAGCAGAAATTTTCAGTACAACACAGGGGTAACCCCCATTATTATCTTACCCTTTACATCCCTACCTCTTTGCATTTTCTGGCGACCTAATGGCCATGGCTACCATATTTCCATCGACCTTCTGACACGGTAATCCTTGTGAGTCGAGACGCGCCATGGATGTGCTCTTTATTTTTTTGTTACTAATGTTTACGAGGCAACAATGACTTTTTGACCATGCATTTTAATTTGGCTCAGGGGTAATTGTAGGAGCCATTCGCATTAATTTGCTTAATTCAAGATAAGTGTTGAACGTTTCGTTGTCGGTCCATCGTAACAATCAAGAAGTTCACGACATTTGGCGGAGGAAAGAATCGTGACGCCATTAACGACTAATTGGAAAAATGTTCACAAGCTACGCCACAAAAACGCTTCGTTCGCCCCGTGAATTGCTTCATATGACACGCAGTGGTTCTAGGCCGCACTCATTTTTAAAAAGTGAACCAAGATCCCTCCTCAAACCGTTAAATTCAGCTTCATTAAAGTTCCAAAATATGTGCGAGGGAACATTCAGAGTACTCCATCGAAACAGGGCATGTCTGACCCCATCGTCAACATGGCCTATTTCTGAACTGTAAATTTCATCCCTCAAGTTCTTTGATCCTTCTCTTTCCTTTTCCTATGTAAAAGCAAACAGCTGACATGCAGATAACTGTACGACCTATGGGTTTTCCCAACGTCACCAGAAGACCAAGCCCACTTTTGACATCGGTGGGGGCCAACTGGGTACTCCTAAATAAGCAGTTTGAAGTGTCGATCGCTCCCAGGTTTAGCCAGAGGCTTCGCAATCCGTGCAGTGTTTCATGCTTTGCCACAACTACCAGTGTTCCATTTGGGGCAACGAGAGTTTCTGCACCTCTTTCCGAAACTGATCAAATTATGCAATAATCTTGATTGAGCACATGAGTTTATTTTTTCACTGCTTGCGCAGTTGTCGAACGAGATTACCCGGAAATCTATCCTCACCTACCCAGTTCCTCTTTACAACCACTTTACCACTTTATCACCACCTTATCAGCTTACCACTCATCCTCTCCTTCTCAGTTCCATCTTACAATCTTACCACTGTTGCAACTCTGATTTCTTCTCAACAACCAAAATGTACCCTTTGTTTTAAGGCAGTGTTCACTCTGGTTTTCCCCTGCTACTTTTAGCAGTCTAACCCTTCGCCATATCTTGTCTGAACTGCGCGTCCGTTGTACTGCGTCCGGTCAGTTTTTTCATCACTGGCGAGCTATGGAGGTGAGCCCGCATTCGACTGAGTTGTTCAATGACTCATTAAAGACTAATGAGAACTGGCAAGCCCGACGTAATAGACCTCTCTTCAGTGTTTCTCTCATAAATTGGTGAACCCATTTTTCTGTGCTCTTTATTTGCCGTTTGCTGCGTGTTTCCTTCGGTCACCAAGAGAGGCAGCAAGTTTCCCCCTTTACTGGTCCTCTGAACGGTGGCTCCATCATCGGTGACTACGAAGGTTCTACCCAGCAAATGATCACACCAACGCACAAGCCCTCTGCATGTGGTCCTCACTAGATGACGCTCTTCCAACCAACAGACGAATGCTAAATCGTGATGCGCTCCCTCACCGTTCAGTGTACACCGAAGGAGAATGTCGAGGAAGTCTATAATCTCATCCACAATATGCTTGAAAACCAACTCTACAGTAAATCAGAAGAAGCCCTGAAGCATCTCGGCAACTGAAGCTGGACCAACGATTTTGTGAAACGAGACCAGACAACCGCAAACCATGTAAGTCCCTGCGGCTCTCAGAGCAAGCCCTCAGGGGAAGTAAGACAAACGATATTGCCTTCCGAAAACAGTGGACCACAAACCTTCAGCATCGATTTGGGTACCCTTACCAGCGCTGAGCCATCACAACAACCAGTGACGGCGACCGACAAATTGCTGACTTCCCCCGTGGCTTAGATTACTGCCGCAGCTGCCGCTCAACTTCGAGACGATTTACAAGATCACATGGAATTTCTTATCAAACAGGTTGCAAAACCGTTTTCGACGCTCATCTGCACCAAAAACAGGCTTTCTCACGGTTACAGCCACTATACACTTGGACATCTAGCATTGGAGTACGCTGAATTCCGCATCTTTGCCACCAAACAGACTACACAATGACAAGGCCGTGATGACAACATCTGCCTGGTTTCCCCTCCAGTTGCCAATTTTACGCCCTTGACAAACCTGCAGGCTACACCTCCTTCGGTGGCACCGATAATGAAGCCAGTGTGAATCACTGTCATAAATGACCGCCATCTTTTCCCTCAAGTGATGAACAAAACATCTATACAGACTTACTTTCGCAATCCGCTCACTTTCAGCCTTGAGTACTGACGTCAACTTTACTTGATCTTTCTGGTAACAGAAGTTCAGGCTGCATTTAAGGATCGTTTTGCATTTCGGTTTCGTGAGTGAAATTCAGTCTCACGTGCTTTTGGACCGTATGGGTAGTGTGTGCGTCTTGAGCAACCTAGTCAAAATGGATTCCAATGACATCAGAATGGCAGTGCTCAATTTCTCACGCTACTCTCAGATTGTTCAAGAGCGCTCACGGATTACTGGCCTGTCGTCAAGCCCGCTCCCTTAGAAACACAGCCTCCCGCACCTTGCTGAAACCAAAGAACAAACCTCTCAAGGCGTACGCCTTGGGTGAAGATAGGACTCGGAAAAATCACATTCTACCACAGCAGAATCATCCGTTCACTAAACGATGCGTGGTCTTCACTTTTGCACACCGTCTCGTAGAAAACGCCGCGCGACCACAGACCAAGTAGAAGCGTCCGAGTCCACAGCAATACTAACCCATCTAGTCGTTACCACATCTCTCACACCTATGAATTCTTGGTATTGAATGTCAAGCATGCTTCTCTACAATCGACCTCAGGTTTATGCCTTCCGGCTGCCGGATTTCATGGAGAGTTCTTCCAAGGTAACCTCTATTGCCTGAAACTTGTGATCAACTCGCGGCCGTACGACCGTCTTCTACTTTCGCAGATTAATCGAACGCGCCCAATCATGCATACTGTTATATTGGTGTCCAGTTCGTGAAATCTGTTTGCTGCAGTTGTGTCACAGGGAAACCACTCCTGTTGTCCTGCTCGATTTATCAGTGTCCCACGATGCAATTTTGTGCACTCACGTTGCAATATCACTCGGCTTTCACAGGACATTTTCTAGAATCTTGGCACAGTTTGCTATCGATACGGACTGCCACAGCTAAAGTGTGCTGTTATCTATTTACTTATTTTGTTGATAGCCGGACTATGCCGTAGAACCTTCCAAAGATCTTGTCTTGAATTCGGCGCCCGTCGGTGATTTTCTGTGCTTTACTCGGGGGCGGTTTGGCTCTAATGGTACCCAGTCCGCCGGTAATGGAATTCAGAAGCTTTGGTCGAGCACTTGAAGCGTATCCGTCGAAATCACTGAGGCGTTTGAGTGCTGCGAACAGTGTGTTTTAGAGAAATTAAATCCATCACAATAGTGCTAACACTATTGACCTTAGCTCTGCTTGATTTATAATTTTGAGTGGTGACCTTATTGTTATGGGCATTTAAATGCTCACTCAGCCTCTAGCATTTCTGGACTGGAAGGGAAAGAATTAGCCGAGGAGTAAGAAGCGGAAGAGGGCAAAATCATACGGTGAGAGAAGAAACACGCCTTGACAATTAATATCAAATTTCCAGACGCCAAGTTGTGCAACGCCTTGGCAGCTTTAAAGTACACTGAAGTGGAGGCTATAAAATGAATTAATGAATCGCCGCATTAGCGTGACCTATAAAAAATACTAAAATACACCAGTATTAGCCGCAAAGGGTGCTAAAGTAACGCATGCGTTAAGTGTTCGACGGCTGTCAAGTGTTTGATAAAATGTCAGGGACCACGTGTCCCGCCTCTATTTATTCCCTTTCCGTGGATTCTCATCCTCCTTACATCCCAAATTTTTTTCTTGGTGAACGAAAGCCTTTCTCGCAGGTACTGACATAACAATTCTAATTGCGTACACAAAAAATGACTTATCCCACGAACGTTGATTTTGATTTATTACTAACTCTCGACATTCTTTACTTGTGGCACCTTGTTATGGCGCAGTTTATTATTACCAACTCCTACTGCTGTGAATTTGTTTAGGTGCACTTCGGTTCATTTGCGCTTGGTCGTTCCGCCATTACGGAACTGTTATATTTGCTTATATTTACGTACATTGTTAGTCTAGGGACCTGGATTTTGGTGGAGTTAGTATCGAGATGTGCTGTTGGCTATTTCTATATGGTATGTAGTGATAAAAACTCGTTCACACGGATTGAATTTGACAACCCTGAAGCAAAGACGACAGTGAGCTTAATTCAGATCGAATGCCGCGCGAAGCTGTATGTGTGGCTGCCACTGCTTCCTTCAAAGCGGATTTATGTGGTACGCTGGGATGTTCAGACGCAGTGCGAATATACTCGTGCAGCGGGACGTATACGAGCCCGGTTACTTCGCGGCTTTCTGTGGAAAGACAGCCCTAACAAACAAATGTCGAAGAAGTGAACAGAGTAGGCTGACCGTCTTTGTAACCAGTGCACTTGTATATATATAGACCCTTCTTGCACACTATGCCGTTCTGTACGGTCAAGTAACGGTTGAATCGGCCACAACAGACGGATGCTTCCGATTCAACAATACCGGCGTATCTCGTTCGCGTCTCCGAGGCACACCACAGGGACAAGAATGGTCAGCCATATTGCGTCCTTGTAGCTGTAAAAGGATTATGTTACCAGCAGCCATAAGCAACAGGGAAGTTTTATTAGTAAAACCAAAATGACGTAAAATGAGTATTCCGTAAGATTAATACGGCAAACGCTGGTGAAAAATCTATGAATTTCCATCCTCACGGCACTGTTGAAAGCACACAGATCCCAGCTAGAATCTAATTTACGTTCAATCAGCAACAATAAACTGATAGGTTGTGAGCGAATTTGAAAAGCACCAGCATTTAAAAGTTCCGAATCTCGACGTACACAAACACTGAGAAAACGAATACAGCATCTGAGCTGACGGAAAATGATGATGAACGTCCGCGAGTCAAGAGATTATCAGTCACTTGTCAGTTTTAGGTTGACGGTTGGGTAGAGGCAAGACATATGGTATCTGTGTCTGTATTTTCGGGGACTTTGTTGTGCCTTACCGATTGATGACCAGACTACGTGGCCAGATATGGGAGACCGTTTCCTTATGAAACGTGATGTTATTATCGGTATTCCTCCCGTATGTATTGTGCAGACAATCTATGCTGCAGAAACACGGCTAGATAGACCGCTTTGTTGTTGAACTTATTTTTCATAACATCATGGAAGTAAGTTCGGTAGAACCAGACGGACTTTTGACACAAGTGAAAAAGTCCACAGCGTGTCTATATTACGAGGTGAGTTCAGGGGGAGCAGAGGACGAGAGACGGGACAAAATTAGTCAGTTTGGGAACCATTGCGTTAGCCATGTACCGGTTGGTTTATCGTGTATGTATATACATAATTTGCGGAATCTCTTCCGGATCAGTCTACCACACTGACTGAAGCCAAAGGACGCCTGCATTTGAACCGGTACTATAGGTTGCGTAGAAAAAGCCACTTGTGGTTCCACACGCACGCTACGGATGCACTGCCAACCCGAAGTCCAGGTGGTGTATCAGTGTGACCGTTTTAGTCCGCTCTGCCAATGCTGGTTATCCAGTTGATTCATTGAAACGGAAGTAAAAATCTAATAACTTGGATAGTAACCAGATAGGTTTGCTAATGATAAGGTATAAAAAGGGAAGAAAAATAGTGAAGATAATATGGGAGAAAAAAAGCCCAGTAGACGGAAAGGTAGACAGTTATAAAGGCCCAGGCTTATGAAAAATGGAATGCGTGAATTGTAATATGATAGTGGTTGTCCGTCGATAAAAAAAGATGATTTTGACGAATACAACCCACTATGTTCGACGTATTCGTCTCAATGTAGCTTATTCAGCAAAGCACTGCCAGCAGATTATGAATATAATAATGGCGTGATTCGTGGCGCGTTTATAAGAAGCACGCTCAGATAAATGTCGTGAGTGTAAACAACATAAAGCGGTACACATCACACCAGGGAGTACCGTACGCGAACTGAGCAATGAAACAAGCAAACGGGATATAAATCGAGAGAACTTCATTTTATGAGGAAGCATCAATTGGTGGGGAACCACCATGATATATCATATTACAACTCACAAATTTTCCCCCATACGGGTCTAGCGAGTAACTCGAAATCAGCTTTCAGCTTTTTCACTGTCATCGTATATCCACGTTCTATCCCTATTGACGCCTTGAGTACCCAAAGATCAAATAATCTTACTGTTATTCGCTATCAGATAACATACCAACCCGTTACGTATTGAACGATTCGGGTCACATATCTGTTTTTTCTACTTCGTCTTGTTCGTTCTCTTTAATCACTGAAAATAACTGCTTTTTTGTTGTAGCTCACTTGTTCGAACCGACAATGGCTTGCGTTGGACCTGCCAATGCTGGAACTCAGTAGGGATCGACTGAGGCAGTAAGGATTTGTGGCTAGTACGGGCGGGAAATGTCCGTGCAAAACGGTGTGCAGTGCCACCAATGCCCGAAGTTGTATCACTTCGAATGCACCGGCTTCAGTAACAATAATGAGGGCAGATTGCCTCTCCATCTCTTAATTTTACCCGCGCGAGCTGTGGGTTTGACGAAGGCCAGGGCGCCGATTCGCCCCTGACTGGTCACGCACGCACCAGGGAAAGTGGGGCGACGCAG
>QNGE01005985.1:4181-26021 GCA_008508345.1 Paragonimus westermani | reverse complement strand
TGCCATCTGTCTCGCTGATAGCTTCACTGACAGACGGTCGCCTGGGACCAGTGGCACGGATAAGCTTAAACAGTTTGCCAGTGTTTCCTGAGGCAAAAGCAGTCTCCATCTCCTTAACTTTTCCCAATAACCAAGCCTCACGATCAGCATGTAGGCTACATTTCGGTTTCTTACGGACATCTCTTCTACACTTGTTATATGAACTGTCAGGAGGAATGTTCCGTCTGGCTTCTAACAAATCCAGGGATTTTTCCGAGATCCAATGCTTGTTCATTCCATGTACCCCCTACCGCATGCTAATGTACCTGCTTCGCGAATGCCCTGTGTGATCTGGGTCCAGCAACAATCAGGATCTTCAGAATGAGAACTACTAAGGCAGATTTCTAAGCTAGTTTGATACTTATACTTCACCGACGGTATCGTCAGTTTCTCAACAGCCAATGGTTGCTGTCGGTGGGGTCGGTGCTCAGCAAAAGTGAGTACGAAACGACAACGTATCAGCGCATGATCTGAATCTAGGTACGTGTTCGGATAAGAACGACGGCCCTGAGTGGAACCCCGCCACCTATAACCAACAGCTATGTGGTCTATCTGAGACCAGGTCTGGTTCAGAGAGAGAGGGCGTCAAGTATAGCAATGACGCGCACGATGCCTAAAATTAGTGCTGGCTAAAAACAGCCTATGCTCAGCGCACAGCTGCAATAGTCGCCCGCCATTGTCCGACCGATGTGATGCTATCTTAAACCTGCCACCTAAACGAGATTCGGCCTCACCAAAACGGTCGACCTTGGCGTTCATATCTCCAGCCAGAACGACTATGTCAGAACCACGTGTCGACCGGAGGAGAGCAGCCAGATCCGAATAAAAGAGGTCATTGACGCCGACGTCACTACAGTCAGTTGGAGCATAAGCAGACACGACGAAAAGATTTGACAGTTTTCCATCTAGAACTGACCCTAACAGAACCTGTCAAGCGGACTGCACAATGTCTACTATTAACAGGAATCCAATCTACCAATGCGGCTGCGGCCGTCGTGCTCAGGACTATACTCACTCCAGCCTGATCGGTAACGGCGGCCAGGGAGTCACCTGAAGTGTATAACCAGTATCGGGTGAAAAGTGCGGATGCTGTTAATTCCGTACGTTGACTACTGTCGTGGATTCTAGTCTCCAAGATACAACAAACATCGATATGCAGTGAGTCTAACATTCGCGTAAGATAAGCCTGTTAACCTATCTGTCTTAGAGTGCGAACGTTGAAGGCACCTATATTAATTTGAGTTCTAGGTCGAAGCACAGGACGAGGGAGGTCTGAGACTGAGTGGCGGGAGCTGGGACTTATCGGCACAGTGTTACTATTACTAACTGTGTCTGTCGTGGGAACTGCAGAGAAATTACCAGAATTGGGGGTTGGGAGGGGCCTGAGAGCTAAATTTGACAGGACAGTACGGGAGGGGTCAGCAGTAGCATGTTTTAGCCTACCTACCCTGCTGTATGCAGCTGATAGGGCGACCCGGTTTATACTGCGAGACAGCTGATGCAGTATTGAATTGAGGATTCATGGTTGTGTGTGGGCTGAGATACTGCCAGGAGGCCCAGACCTTGACAGGAGAACGATTAGGGTTCTCAACCAAAGCCTTTGGCTCAAAAGCCTGTACCGCAAGGCAGCGGGTGGGTGGCGGTATGCCAGAAATGGTAGGTTTTTGGGAAGAAATGTCAACCATCTTCCAACCCCCAACCTGGAGGACCAGGAGACTGTGATTTGTCAGACCTCTCCCTATTGGCTTGCCTGGCATGAGTAACTCTGTTGGTGTGGTCACCACACCGTTCAGTTTAACCCAAAATATCATCGAGATGCGCAGGTCGTTACACCACGTCACGATCCAGTCTCACCGTGACGGTATAACAGAAGTATACAAAAAGTATGGAAGCGGGCAGGTTTGATGCACACGGCTCTCGGTTCCTAAACTGTCAGGCAGTTCAGAATAGTCCCTAACCTGAGGCGACGTATGGAAATAAGACGCTGACACTATGTTTTCTTATTTGTTGGGCACACCTCTGCATCGATCGATTGAATCGGACGCACCTTTATAATAAAGGAAACCAGCAACTGTTGGTTCGCGTTGTGTTTGGCGCTACTCCGGGATGTGGTGAACGGCAAAATTATGATTAATGCGTTCTGGTCCAGGACGAAACTCTACCTGTTCTATCCTGAAGTCTGCCTCCTTGGCTGCACTGAGTCGACGAAGTATAATGGATGCTAGAACCCTAGTATAGGCTGGTGTCAAACGTATTCCCCGATAGTTTTCGCATGAGCTCCTGATATCTTCCTTGAATATGGGAATTATTATCGAGTGAACCCAGCATGGAATGGTCTTCGTCGTCCAGATAAACTGGAACAACTGAATCATGACTTTTATTAGCGCCTCACCTTCTTGGGAAAGTGCTGGCACGAGATCATATGAGGCAGCGGACCTATTACGTTTGAAAGTCCAAATGCAATTAAGGACCTTATTTTTTTATGGATGGTCATAAATCTACTGTCCGGGAGGCAAGTTTTTGGTGGTAGCACGGTAGAAGTAGGAGGTCCTCTAAATTGACCCCGTCCTCGCCCAGACATCTAACCTTTTAGACTTATGCACGTGCACCGTCTCTCTCGTTGATAGCTCCACTGGCAAACAGACGCCTTGGGTCAGCAATACGGACATGCTCGAAGAACTGCTGGTGTTCTCTGAATCGAAAGCGGTTTCCATTTCTTTAATCTTTTACATTATCCAAGCCTCACGTTCGGCGATCAGGCCACACTTCAACTCTCCATGATTATCTCGTCTAAACTTGCCATATGAACTGCCACGAGGAAGGCCGCATTTGACATCAAACAACTCCAGGGATTTCTCTGATGTTCAACGTTTGTTTAACTCACAGGCCATCATTTTGCATGTCACAATACCTGTTGCATGAATGGCCGGTGAGGTTTATGGCTGGTAGCTATTTGGATCTTCGAGATTAGAACTGGTAGGCTTGTATTCTAGGCTGGTTTGGCATTTATGTTTGACCACCGACCTGGCCAGTTTATCAGATGTCAGTCTTTGCGGTCAGGGTTGGTGCATACCAACGCATGGTCTGAATCTAAACGTGTGCCCCAGTGAGAACGGCGTTCCTAAATGGACAGATGCCACCTGTAACTATCAGCTGTGTTGCCTATTTGAGAACAGGTCTTGTTCGGAATAACAGGGCGCACGATGTATAAACTCAGTGTTGATGAAATCTAGCCTGTGCTCAGCACATAACCATAAGAGACGCCCTTATTTATCCGGACGATATGATGCCGGCCCGAAACCGTCACCTAAACGAGACTCGGTCTCATCAAGACTGCCGACCGGGGCTTAAATGATTGTCTAAGCTGTGTGTCTATTTAAGAGGGGCAGCTGATACTTGTAAAAGGTGTCGTCTACGGTTATTTCACTGCAGTCATTCAGAGCATGGACACACACAACAAACAGGTTTTTGAAGATTTGGCTTCTGAATCTGACTTTGTCAGAACCTGCCAAGCGGACGGCACGAACTACGACCGAAGAGAATCCAGTCTGCGAATGCGGCCACGGTCAGCGTGCTGAAGATTATACCTGCTCCACTTTTGCCGGTGGCGGCGGCCGTGGAGTCATTTGAGGTGTACAACCAGTATCGAGTAGACAGTGTTAGTGCTGTTAGTTTCATACGTTGATTGCTACCCTGAATTCTGGTCTCTGAAATGCAGCGGACCGACGCGCAACGAGTGTAACGTCCGTGAAAGATCGGCCTGCTGACCTGTTTTGGAGTGTGAACATTGAATGCGCCCATTTTAATTCACAGCCCACGTCTAACCAATAAACGAGAGAAGTGAGAGGGTGAGCGGCAAGAGATTGGACTCGTGACGGTGTTATTGTGATCAACTAGGTCTGTTATGGAACCCTGTAGGTTCAAGTAGGTTATATCTGCCAACCACACAGATAATATCGTCCACCTGTCTCCGGTCGAAAGTGCTATATTCAATAATCCCACGGGCCGTAGTTCTTTCTAAAATTACCGCGAAGACATCCATCGACAGTAGATCTAACGGTGATTCGATCGCGACGTCATTCTTCTGACGGTATCTATTTCCTTTAATTTAAAACTGCGTATAAGTTAATATAAGCTATTTGAGTATCCTCAGGTAAACCAACATTTAGACCTTCTGAACGAATTAACCAATGATGGCAGTCGTTTGGAGCTCACTTCCCCCTCTTTTCAGGAACACTGATGCCTGTGGTCTTCTGCCTTTCGTTTACTCTAGCATTGTTGGTATACCGTCTGACGAATGTTTTGTCTGTTTTCTTCCAGTCCTATCTTGCATTTTGGTTTTACTCCATATCCCCTCTAGAGTGCACTAACATGTACTCCTATAGTGAAATGCTTCTTGTGTCATTTTCACTATTTTTCTGACAGTTTAGATCTTACCACTGCAGTCTCTCTCTGTTTATTTCTCGAGAGGTAGCGGTTTCAATTTCGAGCTAGCCCATCAACTGGCTAATCAGCATTGATCGGCTGGACATAAAGACCTCACTTGCGCACCTCCTGGTCCTTTTCCTTCGGGTTTATACTGAATATTTGATATGTGAGCGGAACCGCAAGTGGTACAACGCAATTCACGTGTGATGATGATTAAGTGCAGACGTCCTTTAGCTCCGGCCATTGTGACAGGTTAATCCGAACCAGACTGCCAACCGTGGTTGATGAAACTGTGGATTTAGATAGTTCACTTGTTGAGACGAACATGGCGGATCTTAACCTGAACTTCACACTTGAGGCTGAGAAAGATAGATGAATATCCTTTCTGGATGTTGCACGGGATCTTCATGCAAACGGTTCGGTTCAGAGGAGCATTCACAGGAGGGTGTCCTGGAACGGTCTGTACACTCATTTTTAGCTGTATGCCCCTTGAACAGAATAAAAACATCAGTCGTAGTTTGACACACAGAGCTATCAACTTATGTTTTGATGACACAATTGAAGTCGAAATGACATTTTTATGGCGGACTTTCGCAGAGAACGCCTATTCCCAAAACTTTACCGATGGGTACATGGAGCTGACAACACCGAGCGTTAAACTCCTATATATGGAAAAGAAGTTGGTTTGTATGACATTGGTCTACAAAGATTAGATATGGATTGAACTGATGGCTCATAGAATAGATAACCCTAGCCCATTTACCGCCTGCCCAGCCGTCATTCCAAAGGAGTCGAATTTCGTATTCTGGCTACCACTGAAGAGATAGAAGTTTGGTTACGCAACCTGATTTGTGCGCTCTGCAGAAATTTGTCCAAGCCCTTTGGTTGCCATGGTCCCCTATTACTCAGCTGGCACATAAGGAAGTCTATTTAGTCGTCTGATTACTCTCCAGCTCAGAGCCGTTTGGCCTACTTATGTGACCAGTTGCTGTTGATTTTTCCCACTTAGTCATGATGATAGAAACTGTTTGCGTAACTGGTCCGATGATGAATAATTGGAAACAGACTGTTCGCCAAGCCACTTTTATTTCCATATCTGAATAATCACTACAGTGATGAGTAAAACAACGGTGTAACTGTACTCTTTGGTTTAATGACGTTTGAACTAGCACGAAGAACCTAGGTCAATTGACGGAACTTGGAAACCCTTGAGCGAAAGTTACAGGGGTCCTGGCAACGAAACAGGCCACTCTGTACGTTGCTTGCATCTTTCATCTGCAGCCTTCTCGTCAGAAGACGCGAACTACAGTGTCGATTCACTCTGCATAAAACAAAAAACAAGATTAAGAGGAAATGGTTGAAAGTAAAAGTGAAGCTGGTTCGTCGGCGACCCTCGTAGCTAAATCCACTACAAGCAAAGGTTGACAGTCAGTTATTTTTGAGAGCAAATTGAACCGGCTGTTGATGACTAATCAGCAAGGCTTCAGTGAACTTGAGAAGTGAGTGCTCATCAGAGCAGCCAAAGTGGATGCAATATTGAAGCTGTGGATTGTGATCGGTATGTGCTTCACGGTGAATGTAGTGGCGTTTCTTTCTCGCTGCGTGTCACTCTACCAGGTGGATCAATTAACCTCTGGGACTGTGCTGCTGTATATATATATATATATATATATATATATATATATATACTTCTACCTCATTTGTTTGTTTTCTAACGGTCGTAGTGTGAGTTTAAAACGTCACGGTAAGTCGTTCACTATTCAGTGTGCCCCTTTTAAATATATTCCAAATGTATGTATATATACATAACAAGTAAAAATACCACCACCAGAAGCAAATGTGCCAAAGTATGAGAGTAAACAAAGTAATGTGTAAAACGAAGGAGGTAAAAAGTGTAGAGGGATAAAAAGGAAAAGTTACAGTGATGCACGCAAAGACTCGCAACACAAGCGCCGTTGACCTCCATTCTTCGCCATATTAGACATCCTCAACCGAAGGTGTTCAGTTTGCTTCGATCTCCAGCCTGGAAGCCGAGAGCACCCTATTGAAACAAACTTCAAAGTGAATGCCATCATACAAAGAACCCAAGTCACACGTTGATCATCAAGCTTCCGCTCCCAGCCCAACCCACCACTCACAAACAAAGCACGATATGGCAGACGGTGCGCGGGAATTGGTAACGTGTGGTTAAGCTAACGAAGCCCATAAGGTGAGTACAGTATGCTCAAGGGTCGACGGAGTTTATCCGTTCCGAGGACACGTCGGCTAACACTGTCTCCATCGCACGCCACTAGTGCTTCGGAGACAACGATGGTAAAAATAGGTACTCTGTGAACATACTCCACGTGAACGAAGTAGGTTTCGGAGCCGTACAATAGGACTGCTCTAACGGTGGCATTGTGTAATCGGTCTTTCACGAAAAACTGAGATAACGACGCCACAGACAGCAAACAGCATCCGAGCCTTTGCTATGCGATTTGTGATACCACCAGACATTTCGCCAGCGATGATACAACTCCTAAGGTGCATACACTTCTCGACCATCTCCAACGGCTCACCACTAAGGATGACGGTAGGCACACAGCCCTGCCAATCTTGTAACAGGACTTTGTACTTAGTAAGTGCGGAGGTCATATCAAGCTGATGAACTGAAGCATCCAATCTGTCTGAGATGTTCTAGGCTTCCTGTAAACCCTTGCAGGTTAGGGCCATGTCGTCTGCATACTCTGTGTCTCGAAGTCGAGTATCTGGGAGTAAATCTACAGCATCCTGTCCGCAGTTTATCAGGGTGCACTCTAGGGTTTCGACTACTGCAAAGTTGAATAGCAATGGAGAAGCTGGACAACCTTGTCGCAGCCCACTTAAGATGCTAAATATTGATGATATGCCGCCTTAAGCTCTAACCCGACTCGAGGTCTGACAGTAAATTGCATTCACATACTTCTCAGACACACCCTCCCTCGACAGACAGTCCGGAAGTGCGGCTGTGTCAACTGAATCAAAGGCCCCCTTGATGTCCAAGGTGACAATTGTTGATGTTCTATATGAATGGCGGTGTTCAATCATTTGACCGGATGCGGATATGTGATAAATGCAGCTACGGCCAGGGCGAAACCTAGCTTGCTTCTCACGAATATATGCTTCGCACATTTCCATTATTCTGTGAAGTACAGTGGCTGTGAGCAGTTTTGACGCAATAGGAATCAAGCTAATCCCTCGATGATTCACAAACAAAGTACGTTAGCCACTTTTGAGAATGGGGTTGATGTTAGCCAATCTCCAATTATCTGGAACAACCTCACTGACCCCGAACTTCCAAAATGGAACCGTCGGTTCTTTAACTAAGGCTGGACTCCACTTACAAAGGAGCAGGAAGAAATTCGTCTAGGCCAGGTGGCTTGTGACGTTTCAGGAACTTAATTTCGAGACCTCTGTTTCTAAGGACAGAAGGTCAGGTGATCACTGAGCATAGGCAAGACCTGAAGAGTTAATCAACAGTGTGGGTGACCAGTTGAACTGCTGCTGGAAATGTTGAGCCCATCATCTTAAGCGTCGTTGCAGATTGTGAATAGGTTCACTATTGACTTCGCCGATTATTTTAGTCGCACCTGGCTCCCTGCTACCAGTTGCTCGAATGAGATGAAACGGCTTCTGAGAGTTCCGGTTAGCAGCGGCTTGTTCCATTTCGATAGCGTGCTGTGCTCATCAAGCCTCCCGATCCTTTCGTGATTTCTTCTAGAGCTCTAGGCGAGTAGCTTTTCGAGCAGAATTGTACTCACTGGAATATTCTGACGAGCGTCGGGGAGTTCCAGTGATCGCATAGAGATCCAGCGTTTGACAGGTGAACAGGTAGTAGTACCACACGAGGCAGTATCGCAGTTTTGCATTGTATGTCGTATATGCGCCCAATATGCTTAATTGCCATCTGGTGAGTGAGGACTAGAGGCAACCGCACAATGGTAGACATAAAGCGCTTGTGTCCTTGCTAGTTTTTAAGTACATCAAATTGTGGTTGGCGGCGAAGTGGTCTCCCACCAACTAACGTTCTGTTTGACGAGTACCGTAAGAGTGTGGGCTGCCTAAGTCACACTCGTCAACGCTTAGTCTGCATTCATGTGTCCACCCAGTGCAACAATCTTCTCGCGCCCCGCAGTGTGCAGAAGGTTAGTGAGCCTGTGATAGAAACCATCTTTGATTGCGTGTGGACCACAGTCTGTGGTGATAAATGCTGCCATTGCAAACAGACAGCGTTTGCGATGGGCGCCTCTCGATGCTTTAACCGTACCTTTAAATCCGACGGCGCAAAGACAACTGTTGACGAGAATCCAGTTAAACAACACCTTCTCTGCGTATACGCTTAGGACAATTCTAACACCGGCCTGATCAGTGGTTTGAGCCGCAGGATCTCCAGACAAGCGCACATTGTACCCACATGATGAAGCAGCTGATGGAGACTAAGGGTGTAGCACTGAAGTGGAATCCTGAAGTCGTGTTTCATCAAGGTAACAAATATCGATGAAGAGGGTGTCCAAAGTACGTGCAAGAGAGCCACCTGCTTCCCTATCTATATAATTGTTCGAGCATCGAATAATGCAAGCTTGACTGGTTTTACGAGGAGCGAGTAGGGGTTTGTGCACTTCAGGTAAAGAATATTGCTGACTGGTGGTGACTTCCCTCGCGGACGGCAAATGGGGTAAGTCTCTGATGTGTGTCTGAGAACAGGATCAAGAGGGCATCAACCAAAGAGTTATTTGACAAAAGACGAGGAAACGTGACAAAATGGGTTGGTGCGGAGAGTGTGACATGGAGACAAAGCCGGCCGGCAATCCCTCAACCAGAGTTGTGGCAGGAAGGCATGGGAAAATGAATAAGTAATTTAGTTTGGAGTTCATATTTATGACGGCGGAATGCTCTTCGGTTGCCCAGGTCTTAAAAGGGTGTTGGCTTGAGGCACCCCACCAGGAGCCTTCGGTCCAAAAGAGATCTAGCCCACTGATTTCGCGATCTGTTGTGGGCCAGTGTTGTTCGATTCACACTCCCTTCGGTTGGGGTCCATCCATCCAGGATGTTCAATGCACCATGGAGGAGGTTGCGACAAGCAGTGCATCAGTTCAGGTATTCGCCAACAAAGGCAGATCTGATGTAATAAATCTGTGTAGCTAAGGGGTCCAGAACCGATAGGGTTGTTGAAACGCATGCTCACTGTGCTACTGGCTCTGATTTCATACTCTTTTTACTATACCCATGTGGGTGTTTCTGCAACTGCAGGAAGGTTGGTATATATGGTGACTGTTATGACTCGTGGGACTCCGCTTTCCCTCTTAAAATAAAAACTAACTAGTGATGAACAGTTCGAAAAAAAATTAATGCCACCTTGAAATACGCATTTTAGGCAGCTAAACTTGCTCTATTACCACAAACGTCGTCTGTTTCTCTGAGTTTAACATTGCATTTTGTCCTCGTGTTATTTGACCTTTCGCTACGTGGCTTACATAACTTGATCTTCATCAACTCTTGAAGTGCTGCCTTCTGCGCAACGTATTAAGTGTTTTCCTCACACCAATATATGGTTACGTAATCGAGCGGGTGATATCAACCTGGTAGAAATCTCCAAGTGACCTAAACTGACCATTCGTGACTAGGAAAACCTGGACAACAAACGACTATTGTTCCCATTGGTTAAATCACTGCTGTCACAACTGCGGACTCGGTCAAATTGTGATTTCCGCTAATCATCGTTGAAAGTGTTTCTGGGTAGGGTAAATTTGTATGAACGATTTGTAACCGTGGTTATCTTCAGGCGAAAAGCATCATTTTTATAACTAAGTAAAAAATTCCCTTTTTGGTGTCACTGCTAGTGTCTCCCCTTTCGATCATTCGTGGAATTTGGGCTTTGTTTTTTATTTGGTCATCTTTTTGTTGTGTGCTTTCTAGCGCTCTTGGTTCTGCCCGTTTTCCTCAAGAAGCCGAATTGGTTTACCAGCCAAGTTGATCGAAAACCAGAGCCCACCTGCTGGGCACCGTCGGTGGATTCCGGTGGCCAGTGTTTGCCTTCTCGAGTCGCCGGATGCTGACAGTCTGTTACTGACTCGGCGGTCGTGGCGCATGCGCTCCTACCCAGGGTTATGGGTCCCTCCTGGGGGTCATTGCGATCCGGCAGAGCCTGCTGAGGTACACTTGCCCTGTTGTGGTGATTCTGCTATCGACATCTACTCAATTAGTTGCTCGGTTTATATGTACCCACATCCGTTGCTTTTTATTCGACATCGATAATCACCGTAGACTTTATAGGCTACTCTCATTTCTCAAGGGCACACGAATTCAGAAGACGCTTTCTATATTTATGAATCAGTCTGTATGGAGTGATGACAAAGGTGAATGGCACTCGTGAATTGGGAAGTTAAGATTTGTGAGGCTTCTAAACTAACGAAGACCACAAGGGCCTGTTACATTAAATTTCTGTAAGTTTAAACAACTAGTATGGCATTTAAGGTTCCATTAAGTACAGTGATGTATCTTTACTACTCTGCATATTAAAGGCTACTGAGTTAAATTTATTATGTGTAGTTATCCATGGATGTCGACCGATCTACTGGAGAGACGTTTTCTTCTTGGAGAAGGTTAATTTGATATCCGCTCCAGTCGAATTGTGTTAACGTACTTGTTAACGTGATTACTTTCCAAAAGGGTATCCCGGCATATTGGTTCCGAACTGCGTTACGTCTGTTAGGTCTTCAGATCAGTAGATACAGTCGCTAATTTCATAGTTGAGTGATGGCAAGTTCATTTACTGCGCCAAACCAGTCTTATAAACGGTACCAAACGAGCGGCTTTCTGTAATTCTTGCGGGCCCTGTTTATCGTCCAACTGTCTTAAGCTTGCGCGTGTTGTAAAACGGTGATTTGTGAGATATACGTAATTGGATGAAAACGCTGTACTCCTGGTTTCCTTTCGTTCAATGGAGGTCTTGTGTCGACTTACGCTTCAGTTTTGCAAATGATGATAAAAGAATGGTAGTTGGAGGGTGATGGGTGCTAAGATGCACGTTTGGTCAATTTTCTGAAATGTGATTCATACCTTTTAAGGCTCAAAAAAACGTGAGTAAATCGTTAGTTGTGACTTCATCATGTGTTGTCACATGTGGCTACATGCACAATGTTTACCGGTCATTGAAGTTGTGGATGGGTTGTCTAGTACGCCGCGTCACTGGAAGGGAGCACACATGATCTCGTGGTTACGGACCATTAGTCATTTGGTGGGTGTCTTGCCCTAATGGCGTGGGTTTTTGGCATCTGACCCTAATACGTTGTACTAGGTTCAGTGGAAATAAGTATATATTACTTATTTGAACCTGCGGGCTGAGGTCCACGTCCATTTCAAGTATCCCAACTAACGGTCATTGTCATGATATGTTAACAGGCTGACTCGGTTTTCCACAGGCATCCACAACGAATTCTTACGTACGTTCACTCATTCGTCGATAATAGTACACCAATGTTCGGTGATTAACGGCCATGCAGCGATGAGGAATAACTAAAAAGGCGTGGTCTAGCTTTTTGGTAAAGAAAAAAGGTGGGGAGTGAGGCTCAGTACATAAAACCCTGTCAATGCCAAACGAGTAACCGAATTGCGAATGAGAGATAAAGGCGGCGTCCACCGGATAGGTTCCCTGCGACTTTTACCGTCTCGCTTCATTGGTCACGTGTGACTCACAGACAACTCAGCCAGACAACAAGATTCACGATGATGAACCCGAACGACCGCCATCTCTCCTAACGTTTCTGATCATGGACTTTGAGGGCCGCGAGACGAACCGGTCCTATTATGACTAATCTTTTCAACTAATGTCTTCAGCTGTTGTACCAAATCGTCTTCTGTCCATCTTGGACATTATGCTGGCCACTTGAGGCATCATCAAACTGCCTGACGATGGGAAGCGACTAGCTTGCATCCTTGGTACCTAGTCCAACAGCTTCGAGCTGTACCTCTTTAAAGAATGAGTAGGCAAACTCGATTGGCCTTGAATATCAATATCATCACACCTCAATGTTGATTTGACTGACAACATTAACTGATTCGTTCTGTTTACCTCAATAATTTCCTTGTAAAATTGTGATGTGCACGTCACGCATTTAGCCTGTTGATGAACTACTGGAAACGTGTTTGTTCGCCACAGTGTGTTTCTCGCTTCCAATTTCATCATAACATGTATGTCGGTGTGCAACTTATCCACGCTTCGTTAATGTGGATCAACGCAGTTCGTTTGAGGTTGTCGGTTTATACGCGCTATTTTTTTTCATTGGTTGCCATTCTTACAATTAGTATTTGTGATTGAAAATTCCCTTTTCACGCTGAAGGTTTTTCTCCCCTCGTTTTCTCACCCTATCGTACAGATAGCTGCTGTGAGGGAGCTTTGTGAAGAATTGGGTTTCGGTGAAGATGTCTTCGAGCAATTTAAACGGTCCGTGATTGAGACACTAAGGCCATTATGTGCTTGGGAAGCGGCTTTCCCGGCCGATGGGCCGCCCACATCACACCAATTGGTTGTCTACTACACTGTCCATTGGCCAAGCAGCCTATCCAATATGACTAGGTAGGTGTTTTTGTGCATAAATGAAAAGCGTCAAATCGTTAATGTTTCCGGTGTCATCTAATTCCTTGCACAAAAGTGTCTGTTGTTTTTTCAGAAACATCCGGCACAAACTATTGAACCGTACCCGGCGTGTTCTAGAATGGTTGTCATGACTGGACCCATTTTTAGAGAGTAATTGTTGGGTATATCACATTGTTAGATCGCAAAAGACGCTTGGCCTGCGAATTTGTTTGTTGCATGGACTCCCGTACAGGTTTATTTTAAAGAATAGTTCCACAAGCGTGTACACCCATTTGCACAGCTGGCGTGCATTCAAATACATTGGGTAGCAGTACGTTGTCGTTTACCCCAGTGGCACGTCCCCCGTAGTGCGTACAAATTATTCCAATAGTCGCTTTTGGTTTGCCGTCTTCCTGGCGTTGAGGCTTGTTCTTTAGTTCCTGGATTTACGCACCGTACTACTTGTAAATGAAGCCGCCTGTTATACAAAATGTCCATCGGTCTTTCTAAGCATCACTTCGTCCTTCTTATTTCCCGATTACTTTCGTGTTAGAGCGTGTTCATCTTCATTAATCTCGTTGATCCGATATGTGCGGGACTGAGTTATCGTTGTTTTGAAGACCATATATCATCTCCTGGGCTTTGAGTTTTATTAATCTGAGGTCATGTGACGTCATCACTTTGTCTCCAACTGCGTGGTCACTCCTTCACGATAACACGCCAGCGGTGACTGCTAATGTTTTACCCTTCTCTTACCATGTTGCAGAATATATACATATGTGTGGAATAAAACTGATGTTAAGCTTCAGTAACATAATAGATATCATTGGTAGGAAGATTAATTGAAGACGATGAGTGAACAACTCACGAGCAAAACTAAACAGTTAGGTGCCGTGTGTGGTCAGGTCGGTATCTTTCGGAGAGTGTCGTTACATCTTTCACTATCTCACTTCACAAACTTCATAGATAAATGGACAGGAGAACGGCAATTTTCATGCTGCCAAACCCATCTAACCACCACCTCTCATAAGGTCTTTGGCGACTGTGCGTTAGAAACGACATATTACTATCTCCTTTGTACGGTAACTGCATGTACACCGGTTTCTTCAGAACAGAAGTTTCTTGTGGGTTCATTACTTTCGGCTTACTGTGAAAGTCGATGAAACCCACTGGATAACCGTTGGAGACTAGGATCTCACGAATCTCAGTTGGGTATCTAGTGTATCACCCGTATATATGTATATATAGTTCGCGCTCTGTGAAATAGACAACGAACCAACGAGCGTTTGTGTTGTATGGGTGAGAAGCAGTTGAAATTCGAATATTGTCTTCCTCAAGTAGACTTACGATGTACCGATCGACACAATGTACCGTCATTCCGTCGCTTGATGCTGATGTCCAGAAAGGCGAGCGTGTCTTCCTTTTCAAACTTCGACGATAATTTTAGATTTCGATGTGAAGAGTTCAGTAAACCCATTAGTTTTCCTATGGTCTCTTTGTCTTGTGCGAATACTATTACGTCGTCGACATATCGACGATAAAGCGGGATGTCATGCAGTGTATTCGCGAGGCAAAGCTCAATCATGGACATGAATAATTCAGCCAAAATCGGTCTTATGGGGCCACCCATGGTAGCCCCGCCTATTTGTTTAAATCCCACGTTTTGAAAATGAAATTTGATATTTTCAGTGCACAATAATAGCAAAAACTTCAAGATATTGGGTGAGACATGCAGCTTTATGTTATGAGGCAGTGCAAAAGTCAGATAAAGTTGACCGTTCCCCTTAATGGCACTTGTGTGAAAAGCGATTTTACATCCAGACAACACAACGTTTCCTTTCAACTCGACTTTATCTAGAATTCTACACATCTCAAACGTATGTTTCAGACAAAACTTGGAGGTGAGTGCGCGAACTGGCTGTAAAATATCCACTGACCACTTGGCCGGTTTGTGGTAAGGCGAACCCGCCATCGCAAGAATTGGCCGTAAAGGCGTTTGCGGTTTGTGAATCTTTGGTAATCGGTACAACGGCGGGGTCTTACTACCAATAGGTTTCATACAGTTGTACCGTTTCTCGGTTATGCACCCACGTAAAAGTAAAATCTGTAACTCGACAAATTTGTTTCCCCACCAGCATCATGTTGTCAGGTAGGGTGCCCGTTAGAAACTTCGCATTATCTGAAAGAGTGACATTCATTTTCTCCACATACTGCTGCTTGTCCATGACCACAGATACGGACCCTTTATCAGGTTTTAAAACAAGTACATCCTTCCAGTTTACTAGTTCCTTGAGGGCTAGATAGTGTTCACACCACAGTAAACATTTTAGTCGGCTAGGAGCATTCAAAAGTGTGATAAACCCACCAATTGTAGTTTTGTTCAGTTGTAGGCGCCAGCTCACCCAATTGATCACAGGTTTTCGAACTGCGCTTGCACTTGCGAAGTGTCAATAATCTTATGCGGGTATTTAAATTGAAGCCCAACTGAGGGCGCGAAAGAGATCTCGAAGAGAGATTTATAACTAATTTATGTGGATCGGTGGAAATTTGTCATTCGGTGTGGTGGAGGACAATGATCTTTGTAGTTGTGTCATACTACAGTCCCGAGCAAGTTTGGTAATTTGACTACAGAAGTTTAAAAATTCAATGCGCGAAACAATTGACAGGGTGTCCAACGGTGGCAAATACTTCAGTTTAAAAATAGAAAGTGCACTCTCCTAAACAGGAGGCTGCTTTGTCAGACCTCTGCCCATTCGCTTGCCTGGTATGAGTGGCTCTGTCGATGTGGCAACCACGCCGACAGGCAAGCGAATAGGCAGAGGTCTGACAAACCACAGTCCCTTGGTCCTCCAGGTTGCGAACTGGAAGAAGGTTGGCATTTTTCTCCGGAAAAAGCACCACTTCTGGTGCACTTCCACTCACTTGCTGCCTAGCACTAAGGGTTTTGAGCCAAAGGCTTTGGTTGACAACCCTTATGGTCTGGACATCCTGGCAGTGTCTCAGCTCACACACAACCGAGTACTGGAAACGCTGTCAATTCCATATTCTATGGACCGTTGTGAGTCGCAGATTATCGCGTATGACAAGTTGCGACCTAATAATCAAATCATTTCCTATCTCTTGATCAGGCCATAATATGACTAAACTAGGGTCCTATGTAAGCAACATGACAGCGGCAATTTGGTTTGATTGGGAGGCACCTTTAGCGGCCAAGAGTTATTTCAAACTGAAGTTCCAAATATGCAAACTTCGTTTTTGGTCCATTTTTCTGCTGCCACATGTTGGTAAATTGCAAAATTTGTAGGACACAAACCAGATTGCAGTCCAATTGACACGACGACAAGTGGATGACGTATTTAGTCAGGTTCTCGGGAAACGCTCATCACACGTGCTAAGGAGATTATTTAAAGTGGGCTAATACGATAACTTTGGGCTTCCCAATAGTCATGATACACACACTTATAAGCCCTATTCAACATATCGAATTGATTCGGTCTACCACTGGAGACCTTGGTTGCACACATTCTAACAGTCGGGCGACGTCCTACTTACCTAGTCGAGGCGATACTTGATGGGGTGTCAAAAGTTGCACCTAGATGGACGAATCTTGTCAGAAGATAACTGCATATGAAAGCCGATTCAAGCCATATAGGCATAAGTAAATTATCGCCCTATTGACGATTTGCTGGTTCTGGATTTGCACTTTAAGGTAACGGTGCAAATGAGACAGTTGATTATCAGGTCCGACAGGCGCATGTCTTTCACAGTAAACCGAAAGTAATGAACCCACAAGAAACTTTTGTCCTGAAGAAACCGGTGTACATACAGTTACCGTACAAAGGAGATAGTAATATTTCGTTTCTAACGCGACGACTGATGCAGGCCATCCAACGGACGTACAATGCAGCTACACTGCGGTTACTCAGTCACACCAAGTCACTCACCCTTCCTCACATTAAGACGCGGACGCTAGAACTGTCCACTTCACATTTATCTACGAGTTCACTCGCCGCTGTGGTGACGTTTACATTGGCAGAACTGATCGATCCCTGCGCTTTAGAATGAAGGAACACGTGCCCGAGTATATCGAGGACTTGATCGTGACTCAACGCGACCCCACCAAACCACACAAGCAGGCTTCTTCGATCGCCAGACAACTGCTAATGACCGGTCATGTGGTCGACCCGACAAACACTTACCGTGTGTTGATGCGTCATCACAAGCCTGTCATTCTTAAGTCACTCGAGGTGCTGCTATTCACGCGTAGCAAGCCGGTCCTCTGTGTGCAAAAGCTGTTGACCTTGAACCTCCGTCTGCCATGGTTTTGACCAATGACAGACTAGTGTATACATGGACTTGTATAATTCGCTCAAATACTTTTCATGTTCGCCGCTGTTATGTGTAGCAACTAACAAGAACATACGAAATGGTATTACCATCTTGACAAACCGATCTTCTGCTTTCGCTATTCAACTTTGTAAGTAGGGAAGGATGTTTTTATATTTTTAAAGTGTAAAATGACGTAGCAGAACTGCGTTGGTTGTGGCTCTACATCAATATTGCAAGCGGCCAATCCGTTATCGTTAGTCGGTTTGCCTCAACAACAAGCGGCAATGAGCCCGGCCATCTTACACCGTGCCTTCAGTAGCAATTGTAACGGAAAACATTCTGGATGAAAAGATATCATCATGGGAGTAAAAAAACCCGGGAATAAAAGAGTAGACGAAAGAAGTAAGCATTGTAGATGGCGGCTCGCATTGGAGAGTGATATCTGAGCAGACGGTAACACTGCGCCCAACACGATTGGCCAGATTGTGTGATCGCACAACAGCGTGAAATGTGCAAAGTACGTATCACGCGAGTGATGTGCGAGGTTGAATGGAACACGGATCATAGACTGGTGAGGGCCGAGTTGTTTGTCCGTTTTCGGGCCCGTCTATTGGAGCTCAACTGGATGACAGCGAAAACCGGATGCCAAACAATGTCTGCGTTCAATCGCTCGGACCGGGTGGCACCAACGCGTAAGCAACGAAGATGTTAGGAAGCGGGTGTTTGGCACTGATTGTCAAACGACTTCTTTTGTTCACTCCTTGCAACAGTTCTACAGTGTCTGTTAACTCGAATTAATTCTGTGCACTCGAACACGCTGTTCACTGTGGAAACCGTAAGCCAAAAAGTCTGGTGTTTCTTGATATCTGCATCAGACAAACACCTATTCAACAGTGTCTATCGTTAGGGTTTTGGACCAGGCTGGCATGAGCATTTTAAAAGTTTTGTGCTACGTTCGCTTAGTACGCACACCGCATGGTCGAACCAGGCGTTGTGTATTAGGTGGTTACAAAGACAGTTGCTTCGATTTCTGATAATTTTGACTTCTTTGCTACCTCCTGTGATTGTTACTGTTTTGTGTATCCACTCATTTCATTCTCGTTTACCCTTCTGTTCGTAGGGACATATGTATTAGATGTTATCCAGATCCCTAGAGTGCACAATTATGTATTCCTTTACTGAACTAATTCTTGCGTTGGGTTTCCAGTGTTTCTCTTCCTAGTTTACATCTTATCATTGAAGCCTTTCTGGTTATTTTCCTAGAGATATCGGTTTCAGTCTCGTGTTAGCCAGTCAGTTGGCTAACCAACATCGGCCGGCTAGATACAAACGCCTCACTCACACACCTCATGTTCTTATTCCTTCGGGTTTATACTGAATATGTGGTGTGTGAGTGGAACCACAAGTGGTGCGACGCAAGCCCCGTTGGGTGTTAGTTAAGTGCAGGCATCTTCTGGCTACGGTCACTGAAGCAGATGCTGCCAACCATACACTCTCAGTTGTATTCACTCGAAGTTCGTCCAGGTATGAACTGTACAATATCACCCCACTGACTCCTTTATAAAGAAAACAGCTCAGGTGGAAAGTAGTAACGGAAATACATGTAAAATTGATTTTCTTTTCTTTCTCCGGAAAGTAACTCAGTTGCAAACGTGACGGCCGCTATGTACTTGAGTGTGTACATCACAGTTATGTTCGTTTGATAAGTGGGAGATTTCCAGAGCGAATTTCCACACTGTATCCGGTTGGGTTTTAAATCTGGGGTTACTAAGACTCCTCAACCGATGGGTTTTTCTCCACTCAGGCAGATATGCTGGGGGCGAAGTATTCGGTGGAGATACGTTTTGGTTGATAAAGAATCGTACTGTTGAGTATAGACTTATTGTGATAATCTGCATTTTGAAGCCATTTGCAAAATTTCACCAACCCTGTGAAAGACGTAGGGAGAAATCGACACAGCCAGACTATATCTCTGCCATTCATTCACCAGTTTTTTTTGACAGTGTTTATCACCGTTTTCAGTAGTTCAGTTCAGTTATTGCATATGTTTGCAAAAGTCACTAACTATTTCTGAGCACAAGAATTTGTCGCATAAGGTCAGGGTTTTCGGTTCAGGTTCTAAAAACGGGTTAAACATGACTACTCTGCGCTTATAGGGTCGTACTTTTGTCGACAATATCCCCTAACGTCTGCGATAACGACATGCAGTACAACGTCGCCATAGAGTCATCTAATTAACCTTGATATGGGGGTGATTGCATCGCTCATTTTTATGTGTAACTCTAACCGAGGTAAGTACGCGTCACTACAGGGACGATACTTGTTTATCCTCAGTGAATTTTGAAACGTCTACTCCCCCTTGATCCACTTGAACATAATAGTCAGACGTCTGAAGTTACGACACAAACCTATTTCACACACTCGTCAGTTGTAAACGCGTGATTTGCGCGAGAAAAACACAGGACTTGAATGGAAAGGATGAGAGTACAAATGGAACTGGATTGTGATCGATATTTGCAGCTGAATCCACGGTAAGCAAAGATTGACAGCCAGTTGTTTTTTTAGGACAGAGAACCGGCTGCCGACGGCTGATCAGTAGGGTTTCAGCATGCCTGGGAATTTATGACCTGTGGGCGTTTATCTGTATCGCAGGTGATAATACACTAATGATGCTGTAACTTGTGGCCGATAAGTGTTTTGCAATGGATAATGCGGCGTTTCTTCACCGAGTGTTACTCGCTAGAAAATGAGTTAATACACTTCTCAGCCAATTTATACTATGCTCCCTTGCCATGAATTCATGTTTTCCGTATGTTCTACTAAGGTAGGTATCTTCGCAACTGCAATAAAGTTAGATTACAGGACTTTCGCTCTCTGCTGGGAGTTAGGGGCAAGCTAGTCATTTGCGAGAGTAGAACAAATCTGGTTGTATAGGACGCACGTTCCCACGTCGTGCTGATAATACTTGTAAATGTGTTCATCAAACTGTCACTTTTAAAAAGCGGTTTGATAGGGGGTAGTTTTTTAATATAATCTCCCACAACTGCGCCTTTCAACAGAATAAGTCTACTCCATTCCGGGCAGTTGATAACACGAGATGCCTCTTGTAGCACTTTTTGTTCAATTTCTCTCTCTCCTCGGGGCGTATTCTTGAGGCCGCGTAAATCCAGTTACTTACTGGTGACTTTTCATATACACCGGAAGCAAAACGTGTATGATCCCCATGTTACCCTGCGCATTTTGGCTTGCAGTACACCAAACGTGCAGTGAATCTCTCTGAACGGCGTCCGATCAAGATGTCCAGTAAAAACAAACTGTTCTCTCCTTCACATTCAAACGTTACTGGAAAACTTAGATGGACAGAGTTAAAAATTTGAATTGCTTTTTTCTGTTTGCTCATCTTGTCCGATTAAGAATATGTCGTCGATGCACCAGCTTCAGTTGGTGCACAACTGGAAAGATTGCTTGTCCAACCGTAGTCATGCATAAAGCGGCTGAAAAGTAGAACCGAGTGGGTTACTCATGATCAGGCCGTTCATTTGCCAAAAACATTTACATATTAGGTATAGTCTTTCGTTTAATGTGCAGAGTAAAAGCAGGCGTCTCAACTGTTCAACGGAGAATAAAAGATGAGTATTATTGGGCAAAATTTGGTCTCAAATGAAGTCGATCATTTCGCGTAGTGGCACGCTTATAAATAAAGAATTGCCATCGATAGAACACACCTTGCCCGCAGCAATGTCTTGATTTTCAATGTACGGTATTAGATCAAAATGTCTTTCAGAGTATGCACAACTGGCTTTTGGCGAAGACGCTTTAAAATATCACTGATCTATTTTGCTGAATCTCGGTAGCGAGATTATGCATTCCGGCAGCGAGTAACATGCGGCAAGTACGAAACACCTCTTTATCCATCGCAAATCAGTTATCCACCACAGGTCACAACCTCAGCATTCCATTATCGCTTACGATCCCGATGTGTCCACAATTCACAACTCAAGCATGCCGAAACCTTGCCAATCAACCATCGGTTGTGTGTGCTCAGATGTAATTGACTGTCAATCTTTGTCTGCCGTGGATTTAGCTACGAGTATCGCTTACAAGCCCGCTTGGTTTTTACTCCCATCCTTTTCCTACGTTTTTCTCGTGCAAATCACGTGTTCACAACTGACGAGTGTGTGAAATGGGTTCACGTCGTAATTCCTCCTACATGACTACTCTGTTCTCAGTGAGTTGATGGGGAAACTCACAAGGTTAACTGCGACGAAACTGTATGACCATCACAGGTGTACATTGCTATCATTCTCTAGCCCGACCTATACTGCTACCTTGACGTGGTGGTCGGGCTTGTGTACTGTTTTGATCCGGCGGGCTATGCTGACTAGGACTCCGGTCCTTCCAGGTGCAACCTTGTCAGACAGGCCAAAGGGGAGCAGTCAGACGAAAAGCAG
>QNGE01005984.1:0-36514 GCA_008508345.1 Paragonimus westermani | reverse complement strand
TGACTTTTGCTTTCGTTCCGGAAGGTAGCGACTTTTCAACACTATCTAGCGGAATTTACAAGTTACGCATGTATCGCACCGTTCTGAGGCCACGACTTTGGAGTACCTTCTCGGTGTTCAGCCCGAATATTCACGAGTGCAAAATAGTGCATCGTCAAACATAACAACTTATGGCACCATGTGAAAGTACGTTTCAATCTCCTTCCAAGAGTGTTGTTATCTTTTGGATCGGACATAAGGAATCCTCTGACCGGACAATTAACTTGAGCCCGTCATGACATGCGAAAGCCTGTGATCTACAACAAGCAAAAATCTACACGGATTTCGCCCTGCTCAGACGAGTTCTGTCGATCCACCAAGTGATCGGCAACCCATTGGTGGTGCATCGAACGACCACTCGATTGACACCATCAGACACGCTGTCAACCCCAGGGCAAAAGGGAACACGTCACCTGTAATCGCACCTACGCCAAATGCACCCTGTGATTGGTCAATATTTCAGTCGGCGAACCCGTTGCCTACCCATGTGGTATCCCCTCAAATGCAGTATCAAGGACGTCTGTGGCCTGGTATTTAACCCGACATTTGGTAGCTTCGCAAGCAACGGCGATGACACGAGTTCAAACGGAATTCTTGACCCGAAGCCTACACTTCGGACTCCTCTATTGACGTCAAGCGGGAAGCGCAACTAAGGCACTGCCTCGACTCTAATTAACTTAACAAGTTCGCTCAACACCCACAGACGTCCGACCCATTTGGGGTCATCACTGTCCGGTTGTCGTAGATAAGCCACCTCACGTCTGATCTCAAGCCCCTAATTTAAATCAAGCGGAATCTGATGGCTGATGCTGTATTTTTTGGGACTTAAACGTCCAATGGACATCCATAATGTGAACTACTTACTTTCTGTTACCCTTAGATGTATATATTGTGTCAGTTTTAAATCTTGCTGACACCCATGTAATTGACTGTCGGAAAACTGATTATTCTTGAGTGCATGACTATGAAGTGCACTTGTGGTGTGATATTGCGATCGCGTGGTCGATCATGTCCTTAAGATGTACGGTTTGTGACAAAGAGATCTGGTAGGATTCTAATATGTCTACTGTGCAGTCATCGAGCTCACTCAACCTGTAAACTAGCTCCACCTTTAACCTACAAGACTTTAAAAGAGAACCCAAGTGAAAATCCAAGATGTGTGTCCAACCTGTAATGTTGCCGTAGTCATAGAAGACGGCCAGAGCGCGGCCATGTAGCCTGTTACCCAGAAAGTGTCACACCTGTCACCCCGCGGAAGATTCACCGCATATTGCAGCTTGCCTGACTGAACCTGCGTACACAACCCCTAGTCAGAGTCACAAGGTCAGTCAAAACAACTGGGCGAATGCCGCCTCAACTGCCTATTGATAAAGGTGGATGCAGGAACACCAGTATTCACAATATGCCTGTTGCGAAAAGCGCTGAAACCGTTAGTCAAGTAGTGTAGTGGAGATTCCTCGTTTCACTCATTGGTCTATCTGATCTAACAGCAGGTAGGTGCGCTTCCGCTTTCGAGAATAACCCTTTTATCAGGGAAAATAACGAAACAGGCGTACGCAGCTTGGCCTACGGCTCACTCATAGATCGAGAAGTATCAGATCCGATTGGTGACAATTGTATACTATAGTAAAATACAGAAAGACATCTTTAGGTTACGCCCAAAGGTTCATAATGAGGGTTTTAATCATCTTGAGCTAGATTTCACAAACCATTTGGTCAATACTGCAACGTCTTCTGTAGCTCGGAATTTGTTTGAATCAGTAATGAAAGCTAGACTATGTTGGCATATCCGGGACAATACGAGGTGACGGATGGGCTAGGCACCATCTTATCTTGTCTATGTTCTTACCGATGAGGTTGAAATAATAAGCAATCTAAATGTCACAGCTCCACTTTGTTTTAATGATAACGAGACAGTTGAATTCAGCTAGCTACCTATTCACATTCCTCAAAATACCGGTCTAAAGTTCCATCATGAGACAAACTTAACAGGGATAAAGATACAACACAGTGGGGTTGAATACCCTCGGCCCAGATGACCAAAAGCAGTTCATCGTTGAGAGAGTCTCCGATGCTGCCGACAACCCTGTTGCAGTAAGGTGTCCTCAACCTAATAGAAAGTCTAGACGTCGTCGGAGTAGAACCAAATGTTTGATTACACTGAAACGTTCGGTTTGGAACAGGAACTAATTAGAACAAAATGAAATTGCGTTTGCTGAGTATTTCATATGGCATAAACGTACCACGACTGCTATCAGAGAGAATCGACTTTGCTGTTATCGCGATCCTGCCCAAATCTGAAGGTGAGCCCTAGGATTTTCCACAACGCAGTCGCACCAAGCACAAGGAGTAGGGTAGGCATTTCGCAACTGTAAATCAATGGTGGATTTACCAATACAGATGCAGAGGTGGCCAACACTCTGGGCAAACAGTAAGCGAACATGCATAGCTGCAAATCACGAACGACTTGTGGACATCTTAACTGAAGTGTCTCATAAGTCTCATAAGTTAAAGAACTGACTAGCCCACAACTAACCCGATTCAGACTTAATATACCCTATCGTTCTGAAAAGCTGCAGCACAGAATTAGCAGAACCGCTCGCAATACCCTTTATTTGCTCTGTCAACTGGTCATCTACTGAAGGCCAGGAAAAAGTTCACGGTAAAATTTGTATTCAAAGGTGGATGTAGAGATGATTCAGCAGACTCTCGACCAATAAGGTGGCTTGCGTTGGTCTCTAAAGTAAGGGAGAGCTTATTTGACGACTCTCTACGAGCTAAGGTTGAAGACCTCCAACTCAACGACGGAGGGCAACATGGCTTCCTTAAGGAATACACATGCATCACTTCTTTGCTGAGTGTTCGTGAAGTTTGGACGGAGGTTGCAGACACAGAACTGGCCACAGATGTGGTGTACGTTGGCTTTTTCAAAGCCATTGGAGGGGTTGAACAGTCCATTTTGCTGTGGAAACTCAAAAGTTATGACCTTGACGAACGTTTATCCATGTGATTTGTGGATTGTCTGAGTAAACGTAGGTCCAACGTCATAGTGATTAAACAGTCGTCAGAATGGTTACTTGCCAACGGCGCCTTTCCACAAAGATCACTCTTAGGACCACTGTTATTCATTCTTTTCCCTTTGGCCTATCCAGTTTAGTCCAACCATCGATGACAAAGTGCTGACGAATTATACAGCACTCGGAATATGTGGTAATCCTACAGAATGCTTTGAACAATTTAAATCAGTGGTCAATAGAAAACAATCTGTTGTTCCATGTTAACAAGTGCAAAGTTGTGCACATTCACCACCAAAACTGTACTAACTACTCTCTCAACGACACAGAGCTCTTCGTGTTTATATGCAAACAAGACCTAGGGACTGTACTGGCATGCTGTTTGAGTTTGTTTATAAATTGTATTGCCATGGCTAAAACAGCACAAACAACCTCGAACCTCTTAGGAAGACTGTGACACGATTCAGTCTGAAGTGTTTGAGGTTACGATCGGCTTCACAATCCGCCCACATCTGAAAGTGAATATACAGGCCTGTCGTTCTCACCTTTAAAAAGATTTGATATTTATTGAATGTGTTCATAGATGTGTCAATAGACGAATTACGGAGCTCGTGATAATCCCCTGCCCAGAAAGACCGCCAGAGTTAGGTCACTTCTCAGTAAATTACGGACACCACTAAGGAGACCTAATTCTCACCTACAAAATACTCCAATTTCCGTGTCGTCCCACTAAATAAAGAAGAACTTATAAGAGGTCACTCTTCAGAACCAAGTAATGGAACAGGCAGCTTACTGTGTAGACAGATTTGCTTCACAGTTGGGAACCGTTCACACTGGAACACACTGCTCAACTCTATGGTCACCGTTGAACTGGTTGTGAGTTTCAAAATAGTACTCAACTAGCACATTCGTGAGAGACAACCCGTATTAAAAGCTTTCTAAGTGTTATTCTAGCCTCGTCTCACAAATCATTACCTGCGTATTTCTGGTTGAACGTTCCTTCAGTGGGTTTCAGTGTTCGCTGTTGAACTGACTGCATCTAATAGTCCCATTAAATTCGCCTTCCTTTAGTTTCATCGGCTTCTTCTGCAGACCTATAAATAGCCTGACACAACTTTCCATCGACCAACACAGAGACAAGAAGGCACAAACAAAGATCCCCTTAACAACCCATGAGCCTGTGAACTTGCTGTGACCGCGAGAGGCGATCGGCCCTAGAAGTTGTTTATTTCAAGAAATCCATTGCGACGTTCGTGAAAACGTAAAATAGCGAACGCGAGCACTATCTGGAATGGCTGACGTGTATCCTCATCCGTTGGGCAGCGCTGCATCTCCATTCACCTTGGTGGCATGTCCCACATAATGCGCATACAAGTTTTCATTAGTCACTTCTGATCCTTTGTCTTTCTGCCACTAAGACCTGCCCCTTTCAGTTCCCGCGCGTATAACTCATGCTAAACTACTCACAAACGAAGGTGCATGTTACACAAAAAACCTATTAGCCTATGTACGTAAACAGTTTTAGCGTAAGCACGTAACCAGTATACAGCCTTGTAGCTAAACGTACCGAAGGTAGTCCCCACGATCCCACATTTGTACAATATAGATGGGACCATCACATCTAGTCCAGTGGTGACGAATGTGTAAGATATTTAGAATGCTGGCGGATTTTTTAACAACCGATGGTGATGCTCCTGTTGATTTTACCATCAACTAGCACACCATGTAATGTCGGAAAAAAGCCAGAAAGACTTGTTGAAAGTAAGTCGCCCGGTACGAATCTAATCGTTCCAATGGCACTAGAAGGATGTGCAGAAAGCTGCCGAAACCATTGGGTGAGTTTTTCAGTCGCTCTCCGTACTAGGACAAACTTCCGAGAGCTTGAAAAGCCTCAATTGTGTCCACCTCCGTGGGTATGGTGAAGCCAATCACAACAGACCTGTCAACTGCAGGTCAAGTACCACGGTAGCTGTTGTCACAGATGTTCTTGAAGGCATATGACACGACCAACTGAAGTCTAACGTCGTACGACGTACGTTAGTGCAAGATAAACGACATGGGTTCCGAAAGGGTTTTCCGGGCTTCGAGTCAGGAAACAGTGAAAGGAAACGGTCGATGGATACAAGCGTGTAATTGTTTCGCTACTATCCTTGAAAACCTTTAACGGAGTTATGTGCTTGTAACTCACCAGTACCGTGTTGACCTTACTTCACTTAGGCACACCCTGATGTTCCATTCTAGACCCAGTGTTATTCCTAATAGCCGCTCGTACAACGTCATAGCTGTGAAGTCGACTGGCATTATCAAGCACTACGGATATCAACGTGTGGTAAACAAGGAACTGTGATACTGAGATAAAAAACACTAGCGATCTTGACAACTTGCGCAGCTGGCCACAACATGCTAAAATCCATTCATCTCTTGTAAATGTTAAGCGACGTACATTGTTCACTACTCCCGCATGGAATATTGTTAGAAAACGAAGAGCTACGCACCACCATCCTCAATCTAGAAACGATCGTTTCAGATCTCTGTCAACCTTTTAATTGTGCCCCGATGACAGAGAAAGGTAACGTGACTCTTGTGAGTAATAACTCCATTTTTTATAACCTTTCACTTAGGGATCTTTATTTTAATGTTCAACTCAATGTTACGCACTTTTGTGAATTATATATCTAGGCTTGTCAACCATTCCTTGTGAAGGACATTCATTTGAATGGGAGAGTACAGTATCGGGCCAAAACTCAAGTTTAATCTTTTCGTTCACTTTCTTGCTCAGAAGGGTTGGTTAAACTGAGTCAATTTCCTATGCGCTCCAGAGGTGACCTTATTTTAGCCTACAGAATTGTGCATCCTCTGATCCACACCTAGTCCGAATTAATGTCACCTGCGTTACTCATTGAAGTCGCAACATCAAGTGAACCGCATGAACTGCAAACATGACTTTCTGTGTTATAGTATGTCGAATCGGGAGCACCACTCTTGATTCTGTTTTAACAGCGTCATCTACAAATGGCTTTAAGTGAAAACGTGATGAATACATTCGTAACCCTAGTCCGAGCCTCCACTAACCGCAGCCATATGGGAGGCTTTGAAATAGTTTACGACTTCTAATACCGGCTAACAAGTGAGTACTTGTTGAGATGCGCTGGCTTCATGTTTTGTAACCATATCTGGGTTGCGCTTCTTTTCCAGCACTCTTGTTTCACTTCATTTCGATGTGACTCACGCTCTTATGGTCATTATTGAATCAGAAATACCTTTCCTGCTTGGTTACCCTGAGCTCTTTTTCTACCTCCCAACACAAAGTCGAGTGTCCATGAAAGTCGTACGCTTTAGATGACCTCCCAATTCCATTTTGTTCGCTTTGCCTCAATAACACTTTTCCATATAAACATTATGTATTTAGCCGAACACGTTCGCCACACCCTATTTATGATGACCACTTTGGGGATTTTTAATCGATCCCAGCGAAAAGCTGCTTCCGGCCGAAGCCAAGGTGACCAACCATCCACATCTGAATAGCCGGTTCGCGCAGGAAATTCCCGGATTATTGAACGCGTAGGTTCCACGACCGGCACGTGCTCATGCCCCGTGTCTACCCAGTCGATATACGCACAGCTAGCGTGTTGTACACAAACTCGGTTGGAAGATGAAAGTTATGTACTTCTACGGAATGACCTTGAGATGTGGTTGCGGTTCTTTTTGCGACTTATTCAGTGAGCGTGGGACAGGTTCTCGTCATAATTATGTATAGTGGTTTCAGGGAACCGTGAAATAAACTCTGTAGAGCACGATGGCAAACCACTTTCGAAAAATTCAGGTAGCCTTGTACTTTCCCCGTCCCAGTGTCCGTAAGGCAGGGTTTTCACAATGTGTTTGCCGACAAGTACACCTTGAGTAACATTTCCCATTGACGTACGTTGTTAAATTATGCAATCTATGTTTTGACCTCACGAAAAGTGTGACCCGCACTCACGATTTTTCAACCGAAAGCTTTTTAGTCGGGCAATCGTCAAATATCTCTATCAGAAGAGTTCATTATCCTTTCTCAAACAGAGCAACGAATTCCGACCTTAGTGCCTGTTAAATGAGTGTATGTACCCCATTAAATTTCATCCATAATCCCGAAGTCAGTAATTCTCGGTCAAGTTGAAGTCTCCATCTGCCTCGATTCTATTGAACTGTTTTTATTGCTAGTGACTACTCAAGGGTACTGATGAGCAGAAATTCAACAACGTGTTAAAGGTTAATCCAGATGAAAATGATGAGCCTGCAAAGTGTCCATACTCACTTTGATAAGTCGTTGGTTTTGTTCCGTCAGACGTTCCAACAAATCGGTTAGTTGATTATTTCTGGTTCGCAAATGTGCCTTCTCGTCGACTGCGGTAAACATTTGCTGCTCCAGCTGAGCCAATCGTTGGCGCAGTTGGACAAGTGGATGAGACCCAAGGGTTCCACGGTCTGTCCGTTCTATCGAGAAAGAAGCAACAATTGAAAGTTGACTATTGCAGTCAGGTACAGATCTCATTAAATAAGTGAATCGGCTCATCTGTGCTAGCCACGTCGCAAAGTAGAACTTAGCTTTGTTATTCATTCAACTCAAAGCACAATGACCGGACAACAGGATGAGTAATCATATGGTCTACATCCCATGTCATACTGACGTGAACAAAACTCTACTGATTTCAGACTACATCCAATTGACTCATCATACATGCGAGTCCAGTTCGATTTCTCTGGAGCCGTGCGCCCTTAAACGGAATGTGTCGTACAAGTAATAGTTCAACCGGGCTTAGTGTATAGCTGGTGTACGAGCTAACAAAACATGCGTATCTCAAGATGACAAAACTAAGTTCACATATGAGTGGTAATCATAAAATATCTCTGTACATATACATACATATAATTCAATTTAGGAAGATCCCAAATGAGGTGATTGTACAAGCGTTCTATTTTTACTTTAACGTGAATATTTTGCAAGCTTATTAACACACTCTTACAGTTAACAAAAACATGGCTAAGTCAAGTTGTTAGAATCACCCAACTGTAATACTCTAATACTTGAGTTCCTATAATTTCTCAAACTATACCATTGCCATACAAACGTGCCCTTCGTTACCTTTGGCCGTCACATTCTGAAATTCGCTTTTACAACACCTTATGGTGATCGAGATCGTCCCCCAGTTTGAGTCCATCGTGACTCAAAGTCTCTAGTTGGAGACGCATAGGTTGAGGATGGCTAATGAAAATCAAACGTGTGAGTATTGTCGTTGTTTGGCTAAGTTGTCTGTGAAGTGTGTGCACTCGATGTCGCGGAGTAGTGAATGCCGCAAGGAACCTACCGATCTGTTGACGCCTTACTTTCACATACAGTTCACTTGTTTGATTTCAGTTTGTAGGCATCCTTGTGTTAAATGACTGAGTCTAGAAATAGTCAACTAACTGTTCCTGTCTAGTTCCCTTCCCTTACTCCCTACACGAAGCTCGTTCTTTCCGCCACTGTTGCATAATACCGGCATACATATTCACATATTTAACGTATGAGAACCGCAAAGAGTGGCGAACGTGCAAACGTGATACCTTTGCAAATCGATGAGTTATTGCTAATGCCATTGCTGTGACAAAAGTGAAGAGAAATTCGGGCACTACCACTTTAATCGGGCTTTAGCGAAACCAAAACAGTTTTTTTCGCCTCGTGGTACGAAGAACCGCATTCTGTCCACAAAAACAGGAGTTTTCAGGAGAAAGGGGAGTTCATTGGGTGCGAACTTGTTTCCAGATATACCCTGTGTAATACTTCTAGTATGGCTTAATTGTGCTAATAATCTGGAAATCTTTTTATGCCGGTAAGCAATTAGTTGCAGTATGTCCAACTGATGCTCACTAAGGTGTGTGAAAATAATTCACTGTTAATTAATTCGACCTATTCTGCGTCCGAGATCGTGTGTGGTGCGATGTGCTACCGCCACAAAGAAAACCCAGCGGATGGGACCTATGCCTGAATTGCATGTCAACGTACTTGTGAACTGACGATCCGAGTGTACGTTTGTATATTCCTCTGCCATTTTTAAGCCCTGTGGGGCAGCTAAGCGACCAATAAATGAAACCTAGAGTACTGCACAGGAAGTGGCCGAAAAAAGGGAGTCCTGAAAAAAACAGAACAAGCATGCGTATTCCATTTGACAAAAGTTACGAACATTGACCAAACCTCAGTCAAATGCAAGGTGAGTAAAAACGTACTAGACAGCAGCCCCCAACGAATGTACTTCAACAATCTGAAGCAGCCAATTCATTTATGAATTCTGATCAAAACAGTAAGATCAAGAGAAGTGGTGTATGCAAGTAGTACTATTGTAAATGTCATAATGATGAGTCAATGAGAAATACGTGCAACTTCGCTCTTCGTGTTCTAGATGTTTTGTTCCAATGTATTTTACACCTACAATTAAATCGAAGTACAAGCAATCCCACGATGCAAACAAATAACACGTGAACTTTCTACGGCAGCTCTTTGTCAAAACAATCAATGTTATTTGGTAACTCGCTCAAGTATTTTCATCTGATCGACGGGGTGGTGGGTTAGGTTACGTGTTCAGTTCGATCGGTTAGCAACTAGAAGAAAAAAGGAGCCATAAAATTGAACTGGTTTCTATTCACCTAATTTCACCCGCATCCTTCATTAGCCCTAGTGGTATCAGAGTCATGAGTTTACAAACCCGTGATACCATTTCTGAAAACAGTATTCGTCTTGAAGAGATGGAATAAAATGATCTCCAAGTAGTATGTTATCTGTGTTGAGAACGTCATAATAGGTCGATTGAACTGGATCGGCGCTAGTTGAACTTATATCATCGTTGCTAGTTGTCAGGTGCTAACCGAGAGATTGTAGCCTTCTGGGAAGAAAATAACCAACAACATTACTGATTACGGAGCTATGTGTCGTCCACATTGTAGCAGGGGTTTGAACTGGCACAAATGAAGTAGAGTTCAGAGCAATATATTCGTATAACGTGCACACCATTGGTTTCCACTCCATATATAAAAGTGTATTCTGAAACAACATGTATTTAATGCTGCTCCGCTGTAGGTAGCAAAAATATTCAAGCTTGCCGATAGTAAAACGCTTTATCGAGTGATCCATCGCAAGCCCAGATGAGCACAAGTTCAACTCGTAATACCGTGAGCATTGTGTTCCTACACGATCGGTCCAAATTTGAATAAGAGTATCCCCCAATAAGTTTGTGGGATTTCCAACAGTCAACCGTTGATGGCGATGTTCAGAAATACTCACAGCTTTGGTCTGAAGGTTTATGCTAACTATTGAAACAATCACTAGAGCCCACGACTGTTCATGTTGTAATCTGTCACGATAGTCACACTGAACATCCGGAGACTGTTCGAAATTCATATGGTCGGAAACCTGATTTCGCGGACGCACACGATCGGTACGTATTACACTTTATAGTTGACGTGATGGCATATCAAATTAACTAAGCCGTTTTCCCCTAAATTAATCCAAAATTGGTTTTCTCTTTGATACGGGAATTTCTGTCAACTGTAATTTCTTGAGGCCAAAATATCCAGTCCGTGGCAAGATGGTAAGGATGCGCTAATCTTGAACAAGCTTCATCAAGATCTAGAATTGATCGACAGATTTTTCTACGCCGGAATCTGTGGACTAATCAGAACATCCAGAACCCTTCTAACATGTGCTTCATACAAATGTATTTATCGAAGTCATATCCGAAACATCCGCGATAAATCGATGAGGAACCCTCATCTATGTTAGGTGTTTACAGCTCGCTTGAGTCATGAAGTTTGAGTGGTGACTTACAAACAACGCCTGACCGAAAGTTCATCTGGTTGACTATGACTATGTACTCATCACGAGGATAATGGCTAATGAGTAATGCCCACGCGCTCAAAGGCGCGGTGTGACACAGGTCGATTCGGTAATTTCGTGTTTCAGATCGTGTAGCGTCCGATTGGTCAACTACAATCGGAAAAAGGGAAACTTTGCCATCAGGGCAAATGATTTCGAGTGTGCGCAAGAGATGAACTAATGTAGAGGACAAAGTAGCAGTTATCCAGGTCATGGTGGGCACTAATTCGCTAAAGAAAATCAGTAAGAGTGAGCGTACTGAGAGTGCACATGAACAAGATCACTCTGGACTTATCCAACCGGCAATCAATAAAAACCAAAAACTTGTCGGAAATTAAACTGCCACTTATGTTAACCAATCCATGAAAAAAAGTGAAAATAATCCACGGTTAAAGAAGGCTGAAGATCGAGACTTTTGAACACGTCGGTGGAGTCTTGTGCTATCAAGTGCCAAGGCATGATATCACTGCATTGGATTACTCGCAACTTCCATGTGAGTGCGCATGCCAAATAACACTTCACTGGTTCGCGGGAAATAGATACAGTAAGACCATTCATTCTATGCATAGAAAACCGCGGGCACATGTCAGAAAATGAAATAACTAGCACATACTGATCAACGGATTAAAGATCGAAACAACTATTACTGGCAAACCACTGATCAAGTTCGGAAGGTGAGTTCTGTTTGGTAAACGTTTGTTTATTTAGTAATCTAATCTTTGGTGTCAGTAGTTTTCCGAATGAATGTGCTCTGTTGCAGCCGCTCAAAGATGAGGACGTTCGAATCTTCTTCTGCGGTCCAAAGCTTCGTGCAAGATAGGCTAACGTGGTGTTTTTCGTCATTTCTCAAAGCTTACTACATAGGGTGCTTTCTCAGCTGGACTTAGTATTCAGGGAGCAACGACGGAACAAAGGGAAATCAAGTTCGCTCGAAAAATATGGCCAGTCTGGTTGACAGTGCCCGGGTTCTACACACGTACGGGAATCAACGTTACAGATGGTGAGCACAACAATTACGAGGAACCATCACTGCAGCAAGAAGCTTACGGGATTCGGAGATATGATGGAACAACTCACAATGGACTTCGCAGTGTTGAGAAAAACGAGGGGTAAGTAAAACACAAAGGACCTGTTTTGACAGTCTCAGGAGTTCCAACGGAAGCGCGAACGTGTCGTACCTGAAGAGGGACAGACTTATTGTATCGTAAAATTCGAATCCATATTCTGCCTCAGAAGTTTTCCGATCACCTTGAAATAAAAGTATTACCCGGTTGCAACGGTTATTCCAAATAATTACCACACAGATCCAGTTCACTCACTTTTGCTTTCGTTGAATGTAGGCGTTCGACCCAATCGGAAAAAAAACTAAGTTCCATTGGATACCAAAAATACATGTAGAATTTACCTACACAGAATCTATCAATTTTCAGTAAAGTACATGCAATCACATATCCCTAATTGCTCACTTACGGTTCGACGTGCGTGTTAGCGTGGTCCATCTGGTTTTGGTTTCCAATCCCGTGGACACCAGTTTTCCATGATTGTTTTCTGTCAGGATACTTGGTTGGTTCGACTGGGATGGAAAGTAAACTAACGCTCAGTGTTCTCAAACAATGTTCAAGTGCTCAGAAAATAGCCACAATGTATGAGACCAAGGACAGATCAAATGCGAAATGTTGTAGTTAAGTTAGGCAACTTACAGTCGTAGGTTATGGCGTTTTTGGCTCATTTCCTAGTATACTTCTTTCCATCTGGATTGTGATGAACCTCTAGCTTTAGAGTTCACACTCTGCTGGTGATTGTACAACATTTACTTCGCACCAGTGTTGGAGCTAACTGCTAAGTGACAATCACCAGATGAAGTTGAATACATAAAAAAACTGTTACCCCTTCTAGTCGTGATTCTGTGCAACAAAGCGGTAATAATGAGGTCCTTTCTGTTAAGTTGTGTGTGCGAATAGAACATCACCGGCGCTACTAACGCAACTAACAGCTCTTTTGTGTCACATTATTAATTAAAGGTGATCCAATAACCCATATCCGTGTAATAAAGCATAATTAAATAAAATCGACATACTGCTGAAACATTTTCATCCACAGATTGTATCCTTTCCAACTGAGAATTCTTATTGAGACACGAAGCTGAAAATGTGCGAATTACATTTTAAACGTGGTTAATTGCACCTTGTGAATAGAAAAATATGTTAACTAATCGTCAATGATAAACAATGACTTATTGCAATGCGATGCTCCAAGCAGTTTTACACTACGCCCAATCGGTGTTGAACGGCTTCAGACTGTAAGGTGGGCATGTTGAATGCTCAATACACTGACAAAGTTGAACGNCCTTTCCAACTGAGAATTCTTATTGAGACACGAAGCTGAAAATGTGCGAATTACATTTTAAACGTGGTTAATTGCACCTTGTGAATAGAAAAATATGTTAACTAATCGTCAATGATAAACAATGACTTATTGCAATGCGATGCTCCAAGCAGTTTTACACTACGCCCAATCGGTGTTGAACGGCTTCAGACTGTAAGGTGGGCATGTTGAATGCTCAATACACTGACAAAGTTGAACGATACTGTCTCTCCTTCACAGGATTGTGGATATATATATATATATGTACTTTTGATGAGTTTATCACCATGGTGAGGAGCTACAAAATGAAGACAGCTTTGTCGTGTGCAAGTCAGCACGACATGATAAAAAGAGATTAAAACAACTGTTAAACAATTATAAGGCCACTTAAAACGCAGTGTATGTGACCGGAGTTAGAAAGACATTTTTTCGGGACAGCAAATTAAAACACACATAATAACTGAACTTTCAAGTCCTCAATCTCACTTTTAGTAATCCATTGTTGCTGAATGTCTTTCCTTGGCCATTCCTATCACCGATATGGCCCGCCATTGCAATAAGCACGTGTTTATAAGTGACTCCATGTCAGGTTATGGGTTGGGCTTGAAAATAGCTGAGACGGCTTGTGAATTTCGTAAATTTCTGATCACTGTTTTCATTTTCAGGTCGTGCGCACAACGCGTTTGTCACGCCGCAAACTTACATGATAACAGAACTGGCAGCATTAACACAGTGAAAACTGGGTTGAAAGGATCTGATCTTGTGACGTTCCGTAGAATGCCCTCACAGACAACTCCTCGTTAAACAACATTGTCTGAACTGTACTTTTAGTTCACGATCTTATTCGTCGTGTTCCCGCTTACAGTATAAATCACGAGCTGCAACACAATTTAGCCATCACGGGTTTTGAACTCCATATGCATTGTACGCTTTCTCTACCGGCAACACCCACCGCATTCAGCATCCGTTATGTGAGCTCCTATTGGCTTTCACCAGTAGTAGGAAATTCCTACGGTCAATCGAGCTCCTGACCTAATCAGTAAGTGTTGCTCACTCCTGCGTCTGTCCACACTTCGTAAATTTCTGATCACTGTTTTCATTTTCAGGTCGTGCGCACAACGCGTTTGTCACGCCGCAAACTTACATGATAACAGAACTGGCAGCATTAACACAGTGAAAACTGGGTTGAAAGGATCTGATCTTGTGACGTTCCGTAGAATGCCCTCACAGACAACTCCTCGTTAAACAACATTGTCTGAACTGTACTTTTAGTTCACGATCTTATTCGTCGTGTTCCCGCTTACAGTATAAATCACGAGCTGCAACACAATTTAGCCATCACGGGTTTTGAACTCCATATGCATTGTACGCTTTCTCTACCGGCAACACCCACCGCATTCAGCATCCGTTATGTGAGCTCCTATTGGCTTTCACCAGTAGTAGGAAATTCCTACGGTCAATCGAGCTCCTGACCTAATCAGTAAGTGTTGCTCACTCCTGCGTCTGTCCACACTGACCTCAATTCAAGGCAAGATTCAAAACGTATCATGCCCCTGTTGTAGATGCAAATAAGTAGTACCAATGAAAGACATTTCATAAGCGTCAATTAATAGTTTTTGAACACGAATGTCCAGCTAACAAAGTTCAGTTAGCCGCCCAATCCACTGTCATATGGAGTCCATTAAATGCTTCAACGGAAAGACTGCTCAAGCAGAATGTTTGTGATGAAAATATACTCGGTTGACCGCTTATCCAAACCCCGGCATAATGGACGATCCAGTAAGTGACCACTCCAAACGTCGCGTTAAGTTACCACACAGGACTGGACGAACAGCCCCATTGTTACACCTCCCGTTATTCGATAATTTCTTCGTTCTGTATTCCACCAATCAGGTTGTAGCTTATGGTTTTGCATGTACCAACATGACCAGCCAATGGCAGAGTCTGATTCCGTTAATACTGATGCACATTTATAAATGCGGGTTCTTGTCTTATTAGCAAGTGCTGTTCACTGCAACCAGTCCGAGGTCTTCTTATTACGTACACGAGAAGTTTTAACCAGAGTACAATTTCTGCGCCTAATTCCGAGTATTACAGATTCTCAAACCGATCAAGCTAGAACCCACCAACACCACTGTTAAGAATTGAATTGGTACTACTTATAAGTACCATGGCATATTTCTTAGTTTAAATGAGACCTGGTTGCGTAGTGGGACTGCGGTCACAATTTCCTCCCAAGAGAAATCTGGTTGTACAACCTATGTGGGCTGAACCGCATCACTTATCAAAGAAATAGACTAACGATGAGGCACGGTTATTAGGTATATTATCTTTCTTATTGAATGTTTCCATCTGTTTGGAGTAAAATATAATAAGACCAGACACAATAACATAAATCCTGTAGTAGATCATCTGCACCTAACTTAATACGAATTCAGTCAAACAGTTGGATTGGGAAGGGCACAGCTTGCTCATAACGTTATGTTCTTCTCAGCCCACTTAATAAGACTGAATGGTTACAGGAGTCACTTGTCACGTTAGACCTGAGAGATTCTGCCACTTCAATGTAGTGAGCAAGATTGTGCGTTGAACCTATCCGGAGGGCTATGCTGACCAGGAATTCGGTCCCACCAGGTGCAACCAAGTTAGACAGGCCAGTTCCACTCATCGCGTTGTATGCCATGCTAGTGACCACACAGGAATCTTAAGTAGTGAGGCACGATCCCACGAACAGAACTGTTTTTAAAGATAAAACAATGATTTCCACTAAATCAGGAAGAAGTGGGTTAGAAGAAACATCCTTAAACAAAGAGTACCTCGGTCGTCTAACGGTTGGTCGTGGTTGTCGGCATATTCTCCTATACGGTTGAAAGACCTTTTGTATAATTCGAAAGTCTGGGGTAGATTCGGATACACCCAAGCGCCGAGTAGTGACCAAAGTCAGACGTCATTGTCTTATTCATTACTCCCTCTGGCTAGGTAAGTTTCTCACTGCCAACTAAGTCACATTCTTCAGTTACTGGTTCCGGGTAGGATCCCCCAAAATAAACCAATCTTCTGTTGTTACGCAACTCAAATTTTTGAGTTAACGACTCGAGGTGAGGTGCCACAAGCCAACCTGCCTCTGCAGCACCGACGATCGGGAAGTACCAGAAGTTTCCAATGTCCTGACAGATCAGTTCACTCATTCTTAATTCATTCTTCCTTTGCTTCCCATTGGTCTTTCCTGAAGCCAAGGCAAATGGCAAATGCTGACGTTCCAAATGTCAATACTCTCCGACAAATAGGTCAGCTGGTTGCTCTGACAATCGTTTTCTCGGATCTGGAACTGAATGTGTGTTGTCTCCAAAGCGCACTATTACGATCCCATTGTCGTACTTCACCTGTATTCGTCCCTGGATAATACTATGAATTGACGGTCATTGTGTAAGGGCTCCGGCGACGACGAAGCCGAATCCCGCGGTTATGCCGAAGACGGTGCTGTAATGAGCTCAAGAGCAGAGCGAAACACTGTCGGTTGGATCTTAATGAAGGGTTGTCTATATGACTCCAGATTTAGCGGTTTGATTGTAGTCGGCCGACACGGTCCAAAAAGATGTTTGTTTGTCATACCCGTATATGCTCTGATGGTGGTTCAGCTGCTAACAAAAACGATTTTCACGATGTCATGATGTTCTATCGCTCGTACATATACACTGTTGGTAGTGGTCATCGCCTTCCGCTATCCACCATTTTTTCGGTCCGGAAACAAACGGAATAAACTAGCCATAGTACAGCTGACCGGAGAAGAAGACTACCCACTCACTTCGATAATGTAGGTACAAGGTTTTCAAGATTTTGAGGTGGACTCTTAATCATTACGGAAGAAAAATACCGTCTAACACAACCAACTCTGCTGAGGTTTTCGTTTCAAGCATGTGAAAAGTCGCAAACGATGAGAGTAGAGTTAATATTCCCCAGATGACTATATATGGTTGAGGTTATGTGTGTCCTAAGTAAAAGTACGGAAACCCAAGACACAGGAATCACGTGCACATGAACTCTCTGATGAAATTATAAAGAAGCCTCCATACTTGGTTAGGTTAGGTTAATATGCACTCGATAGCGACACTTTCTCGTACACTAATGCCCAAAATAACTGTGAGTTAAAGTGTTCACAAATCTTTTGTCGTAAACATATTCATCGGAGTCATATCAAAAACAGAGACGACAAAACTATCAGAGCAACTTAATAATTTTGTGTACTAATAGTTAGCTTAAATCCTGAACTTTGTGTGATTACATAGAAAATACGATTGCTAGAAAGGTCACATGATGAACATGAACGTGTCACTCAGTAAATAGCACCCACAAGCTGGATAATGCTACGAGAAATAAATCAACCTGAAGCCTCTTTGCTTTTCACCGTCGTGTGAGTAACTTGAGCAACTTTTCGTTCAACTTCACAATGGCAGAACGGATGGTTGAACGATATAACATTTGGCTATTAGCCAGACATCATTCTAACTGCGATCTTTATGTGACCTACAACATACAGATTCGCACAATGGGTTGCTTGGTTCACTTCGAATTCTCAAGAATTTATCGGATACCTTCTGAATTCGGATGGGGTATATTTCGACTGTTTCCATTTTTTTATGCGGGGTATCATCTGAAGTTTGACTGTCGACTTCCAATGTATCTAGTATCATTTATCGATCAACGAGATAAATTTCACTGACACAACTTCTAATCAGAATATCTGTACAGGTGAGATAGAAAAATGTACTTATCGTTTTGTGTGATATTTTGAAAGATTATTGCAAATCACCACAAAGTAAGGGAAGACATGAAAAATTTCCGTATATCGAACAGAGTGTAATAACGTCAATGTTTCACTTTGTTGAGAAAGCTTACATTGTTTGGCATTATGTACCACCCGGTTAATCCCCAAAGTACCACAGCGATTGCGTTTCGTGGATGTGACATCATCCGCGAAATCACAGCACGTGACCAATGGTTTCGCTGGTATCGATTTGAGCAGCTGGATTTGTTGAGTGAGCTGAAAACAATTAAAGTCTCAAACTAGTAATGAAAGCTTACTTAAGTGATGTATGCGCGAAAAGAATAAATTCCAGCACACCAAGTTGATGGACTGGAATGAGTTTAAATGTGCAACATGCACGAACGCTACGAGATATTCTGTGCCAAATATCATGTTCTGTTAATTTCTAACGCCAATCTTCTGTGCTTTCGCCTTTCAAACCGCATTCACGAACAGTACCGACAATGTCTAACTCTGTTTGGTTGCTATGTTGCCAAAATCACTTCCAATTGTTTATACAGAGTAAGGTCAATGCCAAACAAAGGGCTATTGGTTAAGATACGATTTAACTTCATTAGTGTTGTCAGCAAGACTTTTTATAAATTTTTATTTGCTGGGTTATCGGTGTCTCACCGCAATCGAACAGGTGTGTTTCTGTGTTACATTCGCGAGGCTTAAACTGAAACAAACAAACCCACGCGCAAAGAGACGAACGATGTTTGAAGTTCCTCCGTGTCTAACGGTTACGTTTCGGATTGGCGTAGCAACATATGTTTCACTTGCTTAATGAAACAACAGATGAAGATAGGATTAAAGATATGCCGTTTCGTCACATTCCTCCACAATGGCGACGAGGTAAATTGAAATGACGTTTGCCTTCTTCCCGTTTTGAGGAATGGGTAATCAACGAAATAGGAGGGGTAATGAGAAGGTATGGAAAGTCAAAAGATCAAAACGACATACGTATACCGAAGCGTCATTCGATACAAGGTCGTGCCATGAATGAAATGGTTCGCGATCACTGCGATCATTAGTCTCAGCTTAGTAAGAAGTGGGTATTAATAACAACGAGTTGTCTGATCAACTGCATGGGTGGACGCACGGCCGATTCAACAGGCAACAGATCAGATGCAGATTTAGGTAATTTTGACATCTCATCGTATTGGGACGATGTTTTGGGTTATGCATACGTAGAGTCTTACTGAAACGAACAAAACATGGAGTGTAATATCCATACACATACTCGCGATAACACATATTAATGGTATGATGACAGGTCAGTCATCGTCACTGACATCTTTAGTGATGGACTAATCTGTTGAAGCACGCAGGGAGTGGGGTCTATTTGAGATACACAAGTGAGCACGGGATAAGTTTGCAAAGTATGATGAAACCACATTTGGAACTTACCTCATCAAGACGAGCTTTTGTGCGAGTAAGTTTGGATGTCTGTTCGAAGGATGAGAGTTAAGAGTGAAAACATATGCACCGATATGTGAAGGACAAAGCTTGCTATTCTTAAATTTTCGTAACTTAGCTCATAACTGTATTTGCCGTGGTTCGTGTAAATTGTCATGCATTCGAGGTGTTCGTCAGTAGGTGCGCTCACCAAAATGTGACCCGGTTAATAAAAATGATTTCGGATCTAATGGTAAGCAGGCGACTAATCAGGTGAGATATTCTGGCCAGTGTTTTAATGCGAAGATTATGTACCGGGAAAAAAATCGTAACGCATTGCCAGAATGTGTTGTGCTTGAAGCTATGTAAAAAGTAGGAGTTTCTTCAGTGGACTCAACTAAGTATATTTCCAAATCACTTGTGTAAAGCTAAAATTTCTCAACGTTAGAACCCTTGAAACACTCCTTGTCACAACTCCATCTACACCTCAACTGCTTTCCACTAGTTCCATATGCTTCTTCACTGTTCAGAATGCCTATCGTCCCTCTGAACCCTCAAGATCGTTTAACTACGATGACCGAGAGAACGGTTATTCTACGGTTACAGAATGCTCCTGTGCTAGAAATGGGGACATGAATCGTCTCCAGATACTCAGCCTCGAATGCTAGCATTCAGTCGCTCTCATCTGGCGACATTTATCGGTAAGCAACCGTGCGGTAATGAGAACAGAAATGAGTTCACTCCTTGTGGACGCTAAGGTGGCACAGAATCTGTTGGTTGGGTGATTCATTAAAAGTACAAACCGTCTGACACACCAAGCGCGCTTCGTCAGTGCTGTGGCCGACTGGTTCAAAGTAGGAAAATAACATGTAGCAGCAAACTGAATACAGTTGCCAATATGAATAATCAATGGCTTGTGTCCCGTGTCACGATCTACGTGCCTCATAGTCCGTCGTTGAAGGTGTTAAGAACAAAGTGACTAATCGGGTTCAGTTGCGTAAACATCACCAGTATTTGGCGGAAGTGAAGTGAGTAAAACTGATGACTCGGGGCAGTAGAACTATCAGCGAAGCTGATTCTGAGATGACGATCATCAGTCACTCGTAACCTAGTTCTGTTTTCTAGGCCGAGTCACTTTGTTGATGACTGTCTGAGTTCAAAAGTTTAACCAGATCACACAATTAATTCCCTGCTTACTGAAGTATGGGTATCAACCACCGATGTGCTCTCGTAAATAGTGTAGATGAAAAATACTGATTTTGAGAGTTGAAAAAACGCGACAAGATCTTTCGTAATTGAAAGCGAACCCTGGTAGCATTCAGCAGTAGCAACACTGCTTTTGCAACTTTGGAAGTTTGTTTTAATCGTGCGTCGTCACTGTCCTTTCTTGCGATATTAGTCACGGCACTGCTACTTCTGTTAATGAAATCGTTTCCTTACTGTTATAACGGATTCAAATACTGTATTGTTCCGAACAGCAGTCTTTCAAGCTATCCAACTCACCCAATTCAGCCTAAACAATTTGATTGGCCATCAAGACTTAAAACATGCAGATTTTAATACAAATCAGAAAGGTTTCTAACTACACAAAACCCATCAAAAGGAAGCTGACATTGTTGATGAGAAATTGGTTCTCAGCATTTCCGTTTGCCATTTGAGTGCGCTGTTGGTCACACAACTACATTGAACAACTCAAGTTTACGATACGTACCGAGTAGTTTTCATATTAGTTAAATGCGATGGGTAAAAAATGAGTATTACAACTTACTCCTAACGTTATGTTATTCTCAGTCTGTTTATCGACAGAAAATTGGGTTTGTGAATAAATTAGACGTTTCGACATTATTGATTCTGGTCATTTTTATAGGCCTTGAACCTACACGGAAGAAAGCGTGTGTGTAATCAGCAGTTCCCAAACATGGAGGACAAAATACGCACCTCAACAGCGGATGCGTTCACCCATGCAATCTCACTAAGGAAGCTTTGACACATGCAAGCAAATAAACATGTGTTACTGTGCGCACATACAGGACAGAGCTTGCTATTGTCGGTAGTAAGTTACTCTGTCGGATTGTCAAAATTTTGTAGAATTAAGCTGTCACCAAGCGGTATTAAGGTTGGGTGCACACTATTATTTGAGATCGAACGAAGTAAATGATACGCACTTAGTGGATACCTTTTGTATATTGGATGTAAACAATTTTCTGCATACCTGATCAACTCTTGAAATCGGTGTCACTCATGGATCGGAAACCGTAGTAACATTGACAGACAACTCGTTATCTTAGATGAAAAACACCAAAGGTTTTCTCTTGCGCCGTATTGGGAGAAAAACTGGAAAACCATGGGATCAGATTGTATGAAAACATCTAATTCGGAAAACGAACAGTTATTGTTCAAGATGCAAGTTCAGAGAGTTTTGGTGAATTAATCTGTGGTATCGTAAGTCAGTTATTTGACACATTAGTCGTACTACTCAACAGTAATACAACGAGAATTCTCAGTAGGTGAGTTGAGGAATTCCGATGCTAGCCGTTCGTGATATCTCCTGTGTAGAAGCTTATCCTCCAGATAATTTGTTGAGTGCTGGACGCACAGTGAGGTGGTCGAGTAATGTGAAAGCTTTGGACTCCCGACGTGGCATCGTAGCTCAGCTGCGCACACCGTGTCAGGGCATGCGGTTTCTGCCGACTGTCCAAATCCTAACGAAACCCGGATTTTTCACAACCAGATGACTTCTCACTACCCGTTAGTTACACAAAAAGTTAGTTAGAGTGGTGCAACATTTATGGGCTGAAAATGGTCGTTTTTTAGAGACAGTTACTTGATCCCGGTAAACAACACCGTCGTCCGCTCACAACTGGGTTAAGATTAGTCAAGAATATCAATTCGTCAGAGCAGACAAAGAAACCATGCAGTACACGTCAATCGAAACGCGTATAAGCAATGAGCTAGTTAGAAGAGGATAATAGAGGAGAACAAGCGGAAGGAAATGTGGTTATATGGCAAAATGAATGCAGTTTCGTAGTTTGAAGTCCGTATACTTGGTTAGTGGGGCTGAGATATACTGGATAAGAAGTAACACACTGAGCACAGTGCTTGGTGTGACAGCGCCTAGTACTTATTCCCAAATAACTCAGACTGAAGGTAATCCGCTTTCATGCTTCATCTCGATAATACAATGTGGAGCAGTGTGCTCACAAATCGTTTGAAACATTTACGATAATGGGTAAAGTGATTCAAAAATTGGAACTGTGCGAACCTTACTAAATTTAAAGTACATCTGGAAAATCACAATATTTGTAGACAAGAAAACACTAAGGATTTTGCAACAAGATATACAGAGAGTTCCGCTAGACCAGACAGAAAATCCTCTGAAAGTTTAAATACAACAGTAGAGCTATTTCAAGCCAAATACGAAATATATGCTTTTATCAAAAGTGCCAAGTTATGTCTCATCTCAGGGTTTGTAGTGTTGCCGTCTATTTGTTTGGTCTAACAACTTTCATAAGGCAACCCATTGGTCCACAGTCCCTACAGTGAGGATACAAGCTTCATTCACGAAGGCCGCAACAGCACTGGTTAGATCCACTTCTAGTTTATCATGAAATTATTTAGGGTGTCCTTTACATAGTAGAAGAAGACCATCTATCACGGGGTGATGATAATCTCTAATAGACTGATGAAAGTTTTCACCTCTTTAAGTTGGTGCTGCAAAGCAGCCTTCACCGAAGACAGTTCTTCTGTTTTTTCATTCAATATTTGTAGGTAATAATCACGTTCTGACCGCACGCTTTCCAAATCGGCTTTTTGTTCATCTGGCAGAAATAGAAAGTTGGTCAGCAAGCATATCATTCAATTAACATTATATTCAATTACTTGAATTTTCCTACGGAATATAAGTGTAAGTTAGAAAAGCGGAGCCTTACTGTCATGCCAATGATCAATGAAACTTAGCCAAACGATAGTGTGTACGTGATACCGATGCTAGTGGTACATATACTGCATGTTCTTACACCAAATCGGATGAGAATGACATCAGAGACTGGGGGAAATTTTCGGTGGAGTAATTGGCTACTAGCCGAACACTCAAAGTAGTATGATCTCATCTAAAATAGACCAAACACAACTCAGCAAAAGTGGAAGAGTAAACAGCAGACATTACTAGAATAATCTCAAGACACCAGTTAATATGTTTAATGGGAAACGACTGTGCTCAATCATGGTACATCTTTAAGATTCTAAATGTGCTGGGGAAACCAGTGATATGACTATGAGATGAGGTACAATAGCTGACCCCAAGTTCGTGTGACAGGTAGCTCCATGATCTGAAACTGGGATAAGGGAAGGACGAAGGAAGACAAATAAACTATCCCCAAATGGAGTCTGATACCAGGTCACTATTACAGATTCCACAAACGCCTACCACGTGGAACACTCAGATGATGCAACAGAGCTGGCAACCGTGACAGTAATGAGGCCATGGTTTATCGCTGCACAGGAACAGTTAAGGCAAACGAAGTAGTGAGTATAAACCACGCAATAAATGAAGCTGACGGACTTCGCCTCACTACCACATGTTTGTCGATATTAAACCAACCGGGCGGACTTCAACTGATAGCTGGGCGAAAAGATCTATCCAATGAACAGAACATCACCTCACCCCACCTTTAATCAAAACCAGATTCATGAAAAACAGAGCTTCAGCTCTCTCGGACTGACTGTGAAGCGTAGACCTCTGCTTTCTCTCCATTGACCTTGTTACGACTTTCCGCACGTGATATCTCAAGACATTTCTTTCATCGGTTGACAGACTCTCTACTACGGGATAACGTTGAGCCTTGTTCCGTTCCAGCTCTACCAATTGGGAAACCCGCGTGTGTTGTTCGTTACGTGAGTATCGTTTAGATGCTGATAAGAAGAACGTCCACTTATCGTTGCCATTCAAACGTGACTCAGTGGTAGAGATGATACCATGTGAAATCGCGAGTGCTATTGACGGGACTTATTGTGCCACCTGATCTTTTATCACATTTCACTCAAAACGGGCGGTCCCACTGAATTTGAAAAATAACGTGCCTAATAATGTCGCCTCTTTTTGATATATTCACTTGACTATCCCTGTGGTTCAGCATACATTCGTCGTACTATTAGGCGTTTATCTGAAAGAATCCGTAAACACTGCCTTGTATGGCTCCACTCTGAGACAACAAAGTGCATCAGTTTATCCATTCTGGCCCATTCGAACGATTTTGTTCAATACACAGACACAAAGACAGAATTCCGTACCGTCTACTGGGTCCCGGTCATCTTGTCGCAAAAGGTCAAATGCAACATCTTGTACATAGCCGAGGCTGTAATCCGACTAAATCACCCGAATCTGTATGTGCATAAACAGTTCGTTCAAATCCTAGGGCTTCCTTAGCCAAACACGGCCACCCAACTTGTGAAACACTTTGTTCCCGTCCTACTGTCCCATCCTGATTAACAGTGACCACCTAGGACCGAATACATTCGTGTTCCTAACCACAACAAAGTATTGTTAATCATTTACCCAATCACACTGTCCCCCATTAGTCTTTGATTATTAACATCACTTAATTTGATATCATTGTACCAGCCAAAGAGGTGAATTTATCGAAAACCGTTTGTTCGCTGAAACTTCGGTTTTCATAGATTCTATCAAGATTTTCAATTATCTGAAATTAGATTCCCTGATGATCCAGGCGTATAGTTAGCTTTTGCCTTATTTTCACATGAGATGTATCTATCACAACTAGAAATTCGAAAACAGTGTAAACTTAAAACCTGTACAATCAGCTTATGACCTTCAAATTCATATTATTGTTCATACCCTATCCACCTTGTATAGAACCCAAATGTACAAACAGTTCACCTGGTTTACAGAAGCATATTTGACTGAAATGAAACAGATAGAGGGGCAAGATAAACACAACATGAATTCGGAAGCGACAGAATTTGGATGGAGTTGAAAGATAAAAGATTTGGGTTACTATATTCACTTTCGGTTGGCCGTTGCCACTATCCCCACCATCACCTTGTCCTCGCGTATCGTAATTCGTGGGCTGTAAGCAACACGTTTGGAGTATAGAATTTTTGATCGGGATATTCACCCACGGTTCTAGTAGTCCCTAACACTATAATTGGCACCGACGTTATTTTACAAGTTCACTGCACGAACTCAGTATGGCGTTATTAGTATCAGGGCGTTAGGACAATAGATTAGATCGCAGCAGATTTACTCGTCAACTCAGCTCGCAATCACACACGGCCGTCCCGCGCGATAATTGCGTCGATCCCGAATACAACATGGATGACATTACCGAGTTCGATGCGATTGTTGACATTGGCTCCGAACCAAAGTATAGACGATGAGAGGATGCGTTTGTTGTCAAATCTGACATGTCTGGAAGATAAAGGTCCTGCAGGTGCTGCGGATACGTAAACATGATAAATGTCACCACTTATCTTATCGAAATTTGCTAATCAATAAATACTGGCTGGGAAGGTGAAGCTTCTGGAGGTGATCTTTGGTGAGCGGACGCTATATTCAATATAACGCATCAATGTTTCACTTTAGTACTTAAAATAAAACAAGATACACGGTTACACTTCATCCGTCAACGCCGACAACTGAGTGCGAACGGTTCGAGTACAGATTCATGACGAAAGATCAATCGAAATTAGTCATCTTTGTTTAGGCCCTCAAACTTCTACGTGGAATGGATATCCGCACTCGCCTTTTTGTCAAGTTTTGAAAAAGTCCAATGTCCGGTTTGTGCACGCTAAAATCAGAATACTAACCCCTGTTTAGCTTCAACAGAAGCAAAGAAACCTTGGGATCCGGACTCTCGGTAACGGTTTCAAGCAACGTGTACGCTATAACCTGTTCGAAAAGGATAGCAGCGAATCTCAATTCCAGAGACCTAGCTATTTTGGAACCAACTGGTAGGGAACTTATGCGTGCCATAAACAAAACGGACCATGCATCCAGTGCTACCTTGAACTCGCCTTGTTACACCACTCCTCCCAAGGGCATACTCTCCGGAGACCATCCCTCTATGCTGAGGTCACTCGATAATAGTTTCAATGCTCAAGAAAAGTATCAGGGTTTCTTGTCAAAACCATAGTGCAGTTAGTTTGGCCGCATTCATTACTGGAGTTCTGGCATCCATTACACTTCGTCATATCACTGCAGCACGGGAGATAAACATAAGGGTAGAAAAGGCAGGATTTCGCCCTGGGCGGATATTAATAGATCACATTTTTACTCTCCGTGAAATTCTAGAACAGCATCATGTGTACCACCGGCCAACATTCACCGTATTTCTTGACTATAGACGCGCGTTCGATGCGATGAATCGACCCACACTTTTAGAGTCACTCAAACGCAGAGGTGCATCGACCAACTATGTGAACATACTGTCACCGCTTTGTTCCTATAATTCAGCTCAGGTTGGGGTTTACGGTGAACGGTCTGATAGGTTCAGCATCACCAGCGGTGTGCGTCAAGGCTGTTCAATTTCACCATCTTTGTATATTTATGTTATGCACGATGTAACAGAGGACTGTCTCCGACATTCACAAGAGGCCAAAGTGGACCTCCTACATGATGAAACACTGACTGATCTCGGTTATACTGACGACAATGTGTTCCTGTTTAACAACTTTCAAGCAACACAAACAATACTAGGCACAATTTCACATTCAGGTCAATGCTTTGGAATACGCTTTGCAGTCTCGACCTACAAAGTGTTTCTGTTAGATTGCTGTGACTACGTAGATTTAATGTTAAATAATGAAGTTATGGAGTTTGTTGACCGGTTTTTATACCCGGGCAGCCGGATCATCGGCGATGGCGGAATTGTAGGAAGTGAAACAAGCGCGCATATCTAAATCTGAGGCATCTATGGCGACAAAAAGGTATCTTAATGATGCTTAATGATCGCGTATATAGAGCGACACTTAGAGCTGTATTATCTACGGCAGCGAATCGGGTGGCACTGGCGAGTAAGCAACAAGGAAACTGGGAATTGGGTGTTTGGCACTGATTGTCAAACCAATCCTCTTGGTCACTCCTCACATTTGCACAGACTCAGATGGTTAGGTCATGTTTTAAGGATACCATATAGTCGCCTGCCACGCCGAGCAATCTTTGCCGAACCTGTGACCTACTGGTTCGAAGTGAGAGGTGGACAGATGATAATCTAGCGTAGAGGAATGAATATGTTTACCGAGGGGTTGGTCACTGTAGGTCAGGTTTTCCTGCCAGGCTGGGGCCCTTATGACTCCCAGAGTCGGTGGCTGGAGACGGTAGGTGAGATGGTGGCTATCCGATTTCAGTGGGGTGAATGTTGTCGTTGTTTGTCTGAGTTGTGTGTGAAGTGAGTGCACTTATTGACATTGCTGATGATGCCTTACTCTTACCTACATCTCGTTTGTTTGTTTGCGGGGTGTAGGCACCTTGATGTTGAATGTTTGAATATAGACGTAGCTATTTTCAGTAGATAGGTCCCTTCGTGACCCCTTCTTTTTTCTTCTCTGTTTCTTCATGGGGTTCGGCTTTCTCATGACTGTGCAGTAGTTAGGCATCAGCGTAAACCATCGAGGTGTTACTGTCTATGGTGATGAGGAGGAAGAAAAGGGGGAGGATATATCGTCAGAGGGTACATTGGCTGATCCGCTCGGTCCGTTCTTTGAAGGTGGTCGGTGCATAATATGAGTGTAGGTGCGCACACAAAATGATCATTTCCATCTAACGTTCGCGTCAACTTTCCAGGGTAGACTAGGTTGTTGCGCGAGGACCCCTTGTATAATGCTCGGTATTACATTTGTCCTTCGATACAAAGGGTTAAACGCTTAGAAATAACAAACACCACTGTCGGTCGGAAAGTCATTCATCCACTCAAATGATTCGAGTGCATCACATCGATCGTTGTCGTGAAGAACATTGGAGGGAGGTATAAATTTATGTCGATTTCAACACTATTCATAATGCGACTTTGAATGATCACCAGCATCCCCTTCCTGTGTAGGAATACCCTTTCGCCAAATTGGAAGAGGGGCATTACCCTGCCCAACCGGACCTAACGGGCATAGATTCACTAGTTAGGGTCGCACCATGAACCACGAAGCTGTTGACGATCGGTACCCACCGAGGACTGTTTCAGTGCACGAGTCTATCTTCCGGCTCTAAAAGCCTTACGTCTCGCAACAAGTAGTTAGCTAGCCGCTGATGAACCATCCAGGTTCGATTGTTTACCTGCATGCTACAGTAGAGAAGGGAGTTGGTGAGAACAGGCTGATGCAACGTTTGGAGCATGCGCTTTGTTAGACCGGCTGTATCGACTTTTGAAATAAAATAATGTGAAAAATCCGACCGAACACCATCCCCCAAGCGTTTACCCCTGTACATTCAACCTCCCCTTTTTCTGAATGTTAATTGGACCTTGACCTAGTCGATTTTGTTCTATCGTGTCAATTTGGTAGTTGTGCGAATAGCCAGTTGTCGGTCATTACACTTTGCTTGAGTGGTGCGGGCATCTCTCTTTTCGGAGCTCGACTCGTCCCTTTTGTTTTTAAACCTGTTGACTGCTTGGAACAGCTCTTTTGGGTATGAGTGCCGTATTATGTAATTACAGTTCATGTTCAGCCTGTCTGACACCAAATTGTAACTCATTCCCCGAAAACGATCTGTTGAGGTTGTCTAACTTTTATAATCACTTCAATAGTACTGTGGCATGACGACCCAATCTTGTTTTGAATATTAGGGATTAATGGTTTTATCGCTACGCGTTGCTGAACGTCTTCGTGGAAGATCACACACTGGAGAGTACAGATTCCACATTTGTTAGGAGAGGTGTCTATCAATAAGGTACCCAGCGTTCAACCAAGACCGAAATGGACGTACCCAAATTCTGACGGTACACAGACAGTTATCCAAATGTTTCAAACATTTGATCCCTAACCTCTTCATTCACTTTTGGATTCCGTCGATTATCACAATGCGCTTCCATAGTTCTCAAGTACTCATGAACAGTGTTGACAATGGATGACCTTCGAGTTGAAGCTACGAATGCCGATCTACGTTTGATGGAGTGAAACAAATGCTCAATTCTGACAAGTTACTAATACACTTTAAACTGAATCTGGAGATTTTAGTCACATTCGACACATTCCATTTGGTGCCGTGAATTCACACACCTTTCCCGATGGTTTTTACAGGGCGACCGCTTATGCTGCTCAGAACTAAGAGAAGACCAAAAAGGAAGAACTTTAAATAGTTTCAATCGTGAAGAGGTTTGAAAAGATGGTTTCCGGTAGCCAGTTCATTTTGCTTACCAATGAAAACACCGCCTGCAGTCCTCGGGTTGGAGAGCTGTATTCCTATTTGCACGACGAACCAATTCCGACGATAAGAACCAGCGGTGCCGAGCTACAAATTCTAACACAAATGTGACAATCTGGTCCTAAAAATCCCTCCCAAAAAACACCTCACCCAGAGGAGCCAATTTTGTTCAGTCCTCTAGTTCCCAGATCCGACCACAAATCACAGTTGTGATCTTAATTTGGTTCGATTGCTCCACAAAGCGACAGCTCCAAACGTGAACTCAGTTTCATATCTTGAAACTTGAAGGCCATTTGTGATGGATGACTAAGTCGGAGGCGGGATTAGTCCAACACGCCGTGGAATATATCAGTGCGGCGATAAAATGTGGCCAGACCCCAGAGCGGGTGGATTGTGGATAACACGAGCGACCGGACTAATCATCACTCCACAAAATCTGACCAACGGGCGAGCAATGGCAACCGAAACACCTGCGACAGAAAGCGTCAGCCACCAGCATAAAACCTGCCAAAACTGAACAGGACGTGCAAGCGGTAGGCAGCGTTGTGTTTTGGACTGATATTCTGGTTCGTAAATGCGACCGCGCACGTGTTGTGAGAACGTGGAAGTTGGACAATAAAGAGCTTGCTTTATTGAACGACTTTTCGCCACACAGTCAGCACGAAATATCTAGCCCGATTATTCACCTCGAGTTGTTCCATGCTGTTGATTCCACTGACTCTCATTTTCCCGTGGCGGAATGTCACATTTCTCTAAAGTTGGCACTTACCCAGCCACAGATCACTGGGAGAGTGCGGCTATAACTAAATTTCCATCCTATAAAATTGCTTGTAGCTTACTAATAGCCAAAGCCTTGATCTCATTCTACTTAACTAACGCAGTCAGTAGGTCCTGTAAAACCCATAGGTAACCCTGATACTATGCACGCGAAATCAACCAAGTACAACTCCCATCGCGTCTACTATGTGCCAACGGGTCTGAAGCACCCAGGCTGTTCAGTTACGTTACGAGGAATTGTAGACACAACCTACTTCGGTAGATACACTCAACGGAATCAATACGGGCAAGCATAGGTGTACGTACTTTTGCCCCATATACAGTACATCTAGTTTTGTCAGGCATTGAGTTACCATACTTACCAGTTCAGAGTCATCGAGACAATTTACATACATCAAGGAGAAGAGAAGAGATGTAATCACTTTGGGGCGAAAGTGATACAGCTCGAGGAAAGCCAATTAATCTCAGATAGTGCAGAGTCCGCGACACAAATCAGTGGTATGAGATGTTTCCCAAAATGTTATTGTGTGCTTGTGTGTGTGTGCACAATAGTTGTCCATCCATATCCGCAACTGGGGTCTTCACGTGGTAACCTCAGGTGAACCGTGGATCCATACATCCTTTTGGAAGCCTTTCTAAACACTACACGTTAAACACACAAATACACAGCAGTTGATGACTGTCCCTTAGGAAGCTCGCAAAATGCATTTTCTGATTTAAATCACGTGGTAAAGGCTTTTAGAAAGGGAAGAATGGTTGTGAAATCTATGACTCTCGGTTTTAATTAGTTGTGGCTTAACCAAGGAATTACCTGATAAGGAGCGTCAGCAGAAGGCGCAATAGATTTCCTCATATCCGTTCTGTTTACGGTTCGGAAGTACTAACGTGTGTTCAACAAATCAATGCAAACCGCATAAAAAAATAACTTTAGTTATTGTGCCTTTTTCTCTCAAAACACTTCATGTATATTCTAACAGGGATGACAGATTATTAAGTGTTGGGCTGGAACGTGTGTAACGATAACGACCTGCATGCAAGGGAAGTAAGTGATCGTTTTGGTTTCCGTGTAGAAACGATCCATGGAAAACTCCCCGTTTTCAAGTGCTCCAAAGTGTTTACTACTGTCCTTTGGACGTCGAGCACTGCCATCAGCTTCGTCATGCATATCCCTACCTTGGGTGCTATACCAGAAAATAGCACCACTGTCTAGTGTAGGGCAGTGTGAATTTTCAACAAAACTGACCAGACATACCCCCTACTAAAACATTTTAGTGCACTTGTGAGAGGCAATCCGGACTGGCAACAACAGAATTACGAGGCCGTAGCCTACTGGATACTATGTGGCAGCAGACTTTTGTATGTTGCCCATTTGAACCCGTTGTTTCCACGTGATGTTCCACAGCGCCACTGTGAGGAGTTGGTAAGTGGGTGCAGTTGAAGAAACCAGCCATCTTACAACCATTCAAGATAAGTTTGCCTGCTGAAAAAATAAGCCACTAAGGTTGACTGAAGAAACCTGAAAAAGTAAACATATCAACTGCTGAATAAACAGCACAGCACTATAGGGAGACAAACTTGCCAATTGTTCTCTGGTAGTGCTCCAGTTTTTGCTCCTCCGTGTCCAAATGGGATCTGTTTATATTCAAATCTTGCAGCAAGTGCGTCTGCTCCTTGGCCGATCGAGACCGCTCGCCATTGTGCATGCTTTCCTGCACGCGATCCGTCAACCGAATTAGCTGTGTGATGAATGTGGGGGAAATGGGTCATACTTTTAGTCCAAGGTCACCGATTACAAAGCAAGATGCACGGGACGTCAACAGGACTCGGATTGCAATGTATAAGAGTCCGTGTGAGCTATTTAAAGCTGCAACCAGGAGACGGTGGGTAACGGAAGATCGAATTTCGTTACAGATGTGTACATCGGAGTGATGATGCCTAAAATATTGTGCTCTGTACCTGTGGATTATTACAAGTATGCCATTAATGCTGTTGTCACAGTAACGCATGGTCAGGCGACTGTTATGTTTACAGAAAATATTGCTTTTTTGAGGATGAAAGATTAAAAATGAGTCTGTTCGGCACACCATGTTTCTCATGAGCAGTTCGAAAATTTCTAAGCGTAGCACTACAGGTCTGAACAAAACTAACCTGATCAATAAGTGACCTTATGTCCAGGTTTTTGGAACTCCATACAGTTGTCTCATTATCGTCCGCTCGTACAGGTAAGTCCAACTTGTACTGAATGACTGTCTGTAGTTTCTGAATGTTCACCCATAGACTGTGTATTTGTTCTTGAAGCTTCATTCGTTGTTTGTGTATCTCGTTGAGCTGCTGTTTAAGTAGGCGCTGCATTGTGAGATATTGGACATTCTGAGTGTCCAGTTCGTGTATGTGTGCCTTAAATGCAAGTGAATGGGGGCAGATAAATGGGCCGCAGAATACCTCAGTTACTGAGACGTTCCAACCAGGAGTATTTCATCCATATGAGGATGAATGACGTTTGCAGGGTTAAAACTTGAATAATTGTTTGTCATCCAACAAATAAGATAAGTATACCACAGGCCCCGAGGAACTATAACACACAGTAACGTCCACGTTATCAACCACAAATGAATAAGTCTTTGCAAGTGTATATAACGAAGACCATGATTATTTGGATTGTTTTTGATCTTATGAGGTGAACATTACAAGATTTAAATCAGCTTTCTTAGACAATATGGTAGATGGTGAAGCAAAGCTAACTGAATTCCTTCAATGGCAGTAAGCTAGCAACCAATACAGTAGAGAAAAGTACAGCATGTAACATACAATAATCTAAGGTTAGTTCGTCGGGGCTCACCTAGTGACATAAACAAAAGCCTGAAGATGACCACACAGAATTGTAAGCAGAAACGTCATCAGTTGAGTGTAATCCGCACATGGCAAGCTGTAAGAACAAGCAACGACCTTAGGAAGAATCCGTAAAAAGTTTCAGCACCAATGTAACTGATAGGAGTAAAATATCTGAACTTATAAGTAATGACTAGAGGAGTGCTGGTCGTTCTGACCTGCAAAACAGAGAATTAATGCACCTGCTACCTGACCACTTCAAATAAAGATGCACCCGATATTGAACCGAAAGTTATCAGTGACTGTGAAACCAGACAATATTTTTTTCATTTTCAGTCACCACAACGGCAGATGTGTGAAACCAGACTTCGTTCGGAGGATCCACAAGGAGAGCATCACGATCATTGTCATAATAAACAACGGTACATCAGTGATTCTCACTGATTCTTTACTGCCACACAACTATAAAGAAAAATGCAAACCCCATACAGGAAGAGAGAACAAAAAAACAAGATGGGAGCGAAAACGACCTAACTACTAAAAAATAGATAGGTTTATATTCAACCATTTGACATTAATGTCAAACAACAAACAACAACAGCAAACCGATTTATAAGTGAAAGTAAGGCGACGTCAACAAGAAAGGTTTCGTCTAGAACAAGCTCTCTCTCAGACGCGACAGTTTGATTAAAGTAGTTGGAAAGCTGCTCAGCTCCACGATAAAATGTGTGCATGGCACAATGAACTTTGTCCTGCTCTCATGACCATCTAGAATGCCTCCATCCCCGGTTTAAAGGTGGAGTCCTATGACTCCTGCCAGACAGTGTATCCATCAGTATTCCTGCGGTTGCGGAAACTTTTACACCAGTAGGACAGAAAGAACGCCTCAAATCAGGACCGAGGAGCACATCGCAAAGTGTTCGATAGACGTGTTGACTTGACCGTCAGTGAGTAAAACTTAGCGGGGACGAAAGATAACTTCATGAAACACAAGGAACTTGTCAAGCGCAGGTCACAGCGTCAATATTGCACCACTGTTCACGGTTCTGATGAATGCTGAAAATTCATAAGTTCTGAACTATTTCGAAACCTCGGTGATCAGCCGTCGGCAGCTTGTTCTGTGAGCTCAAAAACAACTGTCTATTAACTTTTGTTTGCTCTGAATTTGGTCATTATCTTTTGGTAACTTTCGCGCCAATATCGTCTGTTTTTGGTTCATAGGCCTACAGGGATGCAGATGTTGCACCATATTCCACGAGCACACGACATTATCCAAGCCAGGGTTGGATTTTTGAGTAGCAGACGTGATTACAAGGCAATTGGCTTAACTCACCAGCAAACAGTTGAAGAGAAGGGGACACGTTGGAATCCCGTTCGGGCTGATGCCCATATCCTCAAGTGAACGCTTTGATATCAAAGTGGAGCTGAAGGTTCAGTTGTACAGTCACATTTTTTGTCATTTATCATGGATACAACTTTGGGTGTGGTAGTTGTATACACCTTAGCTACCCTTCCTGACAACCTAACGACTTTTACGCTGAGCACAGGATGTGTTTCGTCTTGATATCTGATAAAGCTGCGTAAACATCACAGTTGACATCCAAAAGAGACCTCAATTTGTTCTCTAGCTGCATTAAACGAAGAGCAACAGAAACTAATTACAAAACTGGGAGAAATTAGATGAAAAAGCAGTCTACCAATTGGAAATATTCGCAATCTGTAGCCTCGTTTCAGGCTACCGTAGCATTTTACCTTTCACCAGTAGCAGTAAATCAGACAGTTCAGTGTAACTGGACCTCGTGAAAAAACACAACATAACATCAACTTAATCAAGCTGTAGGTCATGCGGAATCACTTACTTCAGCTGCCTCCAATTTGGCTGTCAACACGGAATGTTGACTAACAGCGTTGTCTCGCTCACAACGCAGGCGAGAAGTTTCTTGTTCCAGCTTGGTTATAGAGGAGTGGAATGCGGCCTGAGTGCTTTCATCTGTTGACTATGAGATAAAGTGAACAATGGCATCCTGGAGGATTGCTTATGAGGAAAATACCGTGTTTAAATAAAGAAATTCACCGTGATCACAGCATCAAAACAAGCTGATTGAAACAGAATTGCTGAGATGAACTAGGTATTCAAATAAGATATGGCAAGATAGGTAGCACGCGCTTAGTCAGAAGCATAGGACCGGTTTCGTGGTTGCAGTCACTCATCAGGTATGCGTACTAAGTAAACTCCGACCACACATCTCACTATAGGCACTATTCAAATAATCAAACAAAACTGTTTTTAGTGTTAGTCATTTGGTGTTCAATTTCGTCCGCGTGTAGCACTCAGCCCTTGATGAACGAATCCATTTCTTTGCATCAGGTCATCATCTGTACACCACACACCTTACGCCAGTCGACAGCAGTATTAGGAAAGACAACTAGCTGGCATCCTTAGTACACGACCTAACCATTGAAGTCTGTGAAAACGCAAGAGGTGAACAAAATAACTCGTTTGAGAGTCACTATCAAATACTCGCTTCCTAACCTTCTGAATACCTACTCGTCAATGTAATCCGATCTGAGCGATCGAACGTAAACATCGCTGGTCATGGACATGAACGGACACGCTCCACCGGTGTAAAATAATCCAGTCTTCACTGTTGCTTTATATACGCGACCATTAAGCCTCAAAGAGATGTCTACCTGTTGCCAGAGGTATTCTAGATTAGTGAATATCGCCCCAGTCTTCGAGGTAAAAGCTTCCATTTCATTCCCTACACTCTCGTCACCGCCGACGATCCAGCTACCCAACTATACAAACTAGTCAAAGACCTTCACAACCTCGTTATCCTACATGAAATCCACGTAATCACAACAGTCTTGTGGAAAGATTTTGCACTTCGGGGCAGCAAAGCGCATTCTGAAGTACTTAGCAAAGTACGGGATATTGCGTAGCATTGTTTGCGCTGCTTTGAACTCGTCTACCAGCAACAACTTGTCACCAGCATACTCACGACCAGCTTATATTCCACCAAGTGAAAGGTCCA